>CM076584.1:971817560-971933593 GCA_034641835.2 Pinus albicaulis | reverse complement strand
GGACTGAAAAAACCCTAATGTTTTGGCCACATGGAGGACAAGTTGTGGATGCAATTGGGATGCTCCATTGGCACCGAGGAAGAGATATGCATGAGACTAGGAGCTTTGGTCGCACTGATGAGTCTAGAAGTGTGTCACTTGAAGATGATCTCACTACAGGAACCCTAATCTCCTGGTCACAGGCACAGAGGGGGATCCGTGTGACTGGAAGGCTCTAGTCGCACTCATGAGACGAGGAGGGAGTGATCAGGGTTGAAATATTCTACTTTTGTGCCCGTGATTGGAGCCTGAAACCCTAAATTAGAGGTGTAAGCCTCAAGCCCTACAATCGCACCTCATAGTGAACACATTCTTCCAAAACCAAGCCTTAGACATGTGTGATCCAAAAACCAAGAGAGAAGACTTTATCATCATTTTTTTCTAAATGAGGTAGAGAGAAATTGTATTTATAGCCTTCCAATGGGTCCACTTGATTTAGGGCTGACCTAATCTAATAAGAAAATGTGTATAGGGTCGACCTAATCCAATATAAATGAGCGCGTTCATAAATTCAAAAACCAACTTCTGCTTATCCATATTTGGTGATACTTAGGTCGATTTTGGTCCTCTCAAAAATGGGAATTCGATGAAATCATCATATTTTTCATTTTAGTTTCCCAAGGTGGAATTTTATTGCAGTTGCATAATTTTAACACTTCCTCTCAACTAGGGAGAATTCCACCTGCTAATATCTATTTCTTGATCATGACATCATCCTGTCATGTTGTCTTCATGTCATGACCATATCAAGTATTTAATCATCTTAAACCATCAATGTTCATCTCAATCCATATCTTTCTTATTTATGATTATCTCGTGATTGTCCCTACTCATATGCTGAATATTCTCAAATCTAGAAGAAAAATCTTCCATCGAAGGGGAGCATAAGCTACCACCCTTTATTCATTAGACTAAGATCTTGAATAATTATCATTGGGCTACTACCCAAAATCACATCAATGGAGATTCAATCATCATCATCGAAGAGAATATATGATCCGTATTCATGCAGGAACGCAATAAAATACAGAAATAGATGTAAACATAGAAATGAAGCGGAAGTAAAACTTCATTTCATTAATATAAAATGACTGAAATATGCTTACATACATGATGGAAATAAACTAGCTAGGGCACTGGTAGAATATCTCTGAGAAGAGATGTGGTGGCTACAGGCCTCTGAACTATGTTACAATGAGACATAATGGAAATGAACGAGCGAGGGCAGTGGTAGCATATCTCTAAGAAGAGATGTGACAGCTACATGCCCCTCCACTCTATTACAATGAGACATAATGGAAATGAAAATGTGAGGGAACTGGTAGTATCTCTAAGAAGAGATGTGACAGATACAGGGCTCTCCACTCTATTACAATGAGACATAATGGAAATTAACAAGTGAGGGAACTGGTAGCATATATTTGAGAAGGGATGTGATGACTACAGGCCTCTCCATTATGTTACAATGAGGCTTGAAGGCCTATTTATTGTTGAGAAACAACGGAAAACCATAAACATCCAAAAACCTAACCCTAGGATACGAAGTGCCAGAAGTGTGGGTCTCGTTTGGGCAAATTTGTGTTTCAACTTCCCGGGGATGTAACTTTGGTATATGATCTCCGTTTGACACACTTAATACCTGGTGGCAAAAAATGGTAGGTTTAAGGTCGATAAATTTAACGGCCAAAACTACCCGTTGTGGAAGATGTAGATGGAAGATTATCTATATCATAAAGATTTGTACCTACCATTGAGTGGAAAAACAAAGAAGTCGTCGAGTATGATAGACGCAGAATGGAAGATTCTCAATAGAAAGGCACTTGGAACAATACCTCTGTGCCTCATGGTATTGGTAACCTTCAATATTTTGAAGGAAACAATAAAAGAGGGTTTAATTACGACATTGGCGAAATTATATGAAAAACCCTCAGTCTCAAATAAGGTATTTCTTATGAATTTTTTATTTAATATGAATATGTCAGAAGGTGGATCTATTACTGACCATTTAAATGAATTTAATATGGTTACCAGTGCTCTATTATTTCTATGCTCATTTCTAGAAATTTGGAATGGTTTAGTTATGTCTATTACGAACTTTGTCTCTAGATCTATTACTTTAAAGTTTAATGACATTTTCGGAGTTATCCTTAGGGAGGAAATGCGATGAAAAAGCTCTGGTGAGACATTAGGTAATGCTTTAAGTGCAAAGACCAGGGGAAGAAAAATGGAAAGAGGAAAGAGCTCATCATATCGCATTGATTGAAGGAAAGGAAGATCCAGGTCCAGATCAGGGATAGTGTGCTGGAAATGCAGAAAGAAAGTACACCAAAAGAAAGAATATAAATCTCAGAAGGGAAATGAGGGAGACGCACAACAAGAAAACAATCATGAAGCAAATGTGACAGGTGATGTGTTACAGTATGCTTTGCTTCTTTCTTTATAAAATGTTACTTATTCCTGGGTGGTAGATTCAAGGGCCTCATTCTATGCCACAGGTGATAAGAAATATTTTCATGACTATGTTCAAGGAGATTTTGGACAGGTTCGTATGGGTGATGATAAGCCCTGTAAAATCATTGGAATGGGTAAATTTCTTGTAAAAAAATAGAATGGAAACCAATGGTTATTAAATGAGATAAGCCATGTTCCATATTTGAAGAAAAATCATATTTCAACAAGGTAGTTAGGTGGTGAAGGTTGTGTGACAACTTTCACAGATAAAACCTAGAAGGTCACTAAAGGAGCCCTAGTAATAGTAAAAGGAGAAAAATTTTATATGTTGTATTCATGCAATGGTATTTCTAACTCTGTTAATGCTTTAAATTCCAAAGGAGCAGATGCAAGGTTATGGCATAATAAGCTCAGATACATGAGTGAGAAGGGGATGAAGATTCTTCACTCAAGAAATTTGCTATCAGGTTTGAATAATACTGATTTGGATTTCTATGAGAATTGTGTTTATGGAAAACAGAAGAGAGTGAGATTTCTTAGAGTTCTGAAAGAAAAGAAGAGCGAAAAGTTAGAGCTTGTGCATACAAATGTATGTGGACCTGCTTAGGTATCATCTCTCGGTGGTTATTGTTATTATGTTACTTTTATTGATGATGCAACTAGAAAAAATTGGATTTACTGTATTTAGAATAAATATGATGTATTTGATACTTTCAAGAAATGGAAATCTTTGGTTGAGATTGAGACAGAAAATAAGTTGAAGTGTCTGAGATCAGACAATGGAGGTGAATAATACAACAAAGAGTTTGATAGGTATTGATAAAAGCATGGAATTCGTAGAGAGAATACAGTTCCAACAACACCACAAGAAAATGTTGTATCAGAAAGGATGAACAGAATAATCATGGAGCGTGCAAGGTACATGAGATTGCATGTAGGATTTCCTTTACAATTTTGGGTATATGTTGTAGATATTGTTTCTTATCTAATGAAAAGAGGGCATTCAAGTTCCTTGTATGGTGGTATTCCAGAGGAGGCATGGACAGGTAAAAAGGTAAACTGCTCCTTTTTAAAGCCTTTTGGTTTTGAGGCATTTGCCCATATTAATAAAGAAAATAGAAAAAAACTTCAGGAAAAATGAAAGAAATGTACCTTTATTGGATATGGTGTTAATGATTTTGGTTATCTCTTATATGATTATGAAAATCACAAAATCAATAGGAGCAGAGATGTAATATTCAATGAAAAGGTATTGCATAAGATTCAATTGCAGCAAAATAAATAGGAAAAATAAAACAAAGAATACAAGTTCTTGATGAGATCACTGAAAAAGTAAGGGTGCCTGAAAATAATAATAATCAACAACCACAACAACAACAGGCACCTCAAACACCTAAAAGTGGTGTCAGAATATCTACCAGGATAAGTAGTTCCCATAAATGATACTCTCCTTCATTATATTATTTATTGTTGAATAATTCTTGAGAACCCGAATGTTATGGAGAAGCAATGAAGGTTGAAACTAGGAAGAAGTGGCAGCTAGCCATGAAAGAAGAGATGGACTCCTTAATACATAACCAAACTTGGGACTTAGTCAGGTTGCCTGAAGGTAAAATAACATTGCAAAATAAATGGGTTTATAGGCTGAAGGAAGAATATGGAGGAAAACAGAGGTACGAAGCTAGACTTGTGGTGAAGAGTTTTCAAGTAAAAAAGGTATTGTATTTGATGAAATATTTTCTCCTGTTTTTAAGATGACTTCAATCATAACTATTATAAATCTTGTAGCAGCGGAATATTTTCATCTTGAATTTTTAGATGTAAAGACAACAATTCTCCATGGATATTTGGAGGAAAAGATCTATATGCAGCAATCACAAGGATATGAGGTCAAAGGGAAGGAAAAGTTAGTCTGCAGGTTAAAGAAGAGCTTGTATGTCTTAAAACAGGCTCCAAGGTAGTGGTATTTAAAATTTGACAGGTTTATGTCTGAACAAGGTTATACTAGATGTCACTTTGATCATTGTGTTTATCTAAAAAGGAAAAATGATGGAAACTATATTATATTATTATTGTATGTAGATGATATGTTTGTTGCAGGGTCTAACATGTAGGAAATAAGTGTATTCAAAATAAAATTGGAAAATTCATTTTCAACATAGGATTTTGGAGTTGCAAAACAAATCCTTGGTATGAGAATAACTAGAGGCATGAAAAATTGCAAATTAACATTGTCTCAAAATGAATACATACAAAAGGTGTTAAAAATATTTAATATGCAGAATGGAAAACCAGTTAGTACACCTTTGGCTAGCCATTTCAAACTTAGTAAGGAGATGTTCCCCAAGACCCAAGAAGAAATGGATAATATGTATAAATTCCCATATGCATCAGAAGTTGGAAGATTAATGTATGCAATGGTCTTCACAAGGCCTGATATTGCACATGCAATGGGAGTTGTAACTAGGTACATGAACAATATAGGAAAAGAACATTGGTGGCAATGAAATGGATTCTCAAATATTTGAGAGGTACCACAAATCAAGAATTATTCTTTGGTGGTTCAAACATTGTTCTACAAGGATATGTTGATGCAGATATGGCAGGTGATAGAGATAACATGAGGAGAACTACATGGTATGTATTTATTGCATATGGAACAACTACCAGTTTGGTTTCAAAAATGAAAATTTTTGTTGAACTTTCAACAACAAAATCAATATGTTGCTGCTATAGAGGCTAGTAAATAAATTATTTGGCTACAAAGGTTTATGAATGAATTGGGTAAGAAGCATGAGATGGTCAGGTTATACAGTGACAACCAGAGTACCATTCATCTTGAAAACAACCCAGTATATCATTCCAGGAGTAAACACATACAACTCAAGTATCATTTCATACAATCGATGTTGGAAGATGGACAGTTTAAGTTGGAAAAGGTACACACTTGCTAGAATCCTGCAGATATGTTAACAAAATTTGTAACCAATGAGAAACTAAGATTATGCTTAGTTTCAATTGGTTTCCTAGTATGACGATGAATATGAGAAACAACCAGGTCCAAAGTGGAGTAATTTTCCAGCAAATGAAGCAGCACTGGAGTTGGTACAATCAGTCTCCAAGTGAGGGATTATTGGGTGTGGACCTTGATTATCTTCCTTATTTAGAGGTATCGCTGCATTAGACCCCTGTACTTAACAGAGCAGCTCGTCCTTTGATCATTGTTAGGGGGGTCCAGGGTGGCTGACGACGCCATTTTGGATTCCCCCCCTCGGGCAGGGGTTTTCAGGGGTAGCGCCCCTGAAGCTAAAAAAATATGTAAAATTAACTTGTAAAATATTGTAATTTCGTAGTCAATATGGGTCGTTCATTAGGCGGATGATTTGGTGATAGAAGTTATGTTTAATTTAGGGTTTTTTTTCCCTAGAAGGCAACCCCTCTATTTTATGAGGGAATTGTATTGCGTTTGTGTATTTTGTGTATATTCTAAATGAGAAATAAAAAGGGGGACTGTGTGAGAGAGAAGAGGATATTACAGTGCATCTGTTGTATGTTTTGTCTCTTCATTTTGCTAGATAATATAAATGAAGGGTTATTTGTTTCCATGCACGTAGCCCAAGTTGGGTGAACAACATATATTTGTCTCTCTTGTTTTATATGTTATTTCTGTTTTTTTGTTTCCGTATATTTTATGTGTTCCGTTGCTCTGTAATATATAATTTATAACAGGTACAATCCCAACAAGACTTGATTATGTGTATGATGCCAAGTGGGGTATACTCTGCAACGACAAAAGTTGGGGGAGATACTCGACTTTTCAAAATGGAAAAGGATCACACACATCCCATGGGTGACAGATAGAGGAGAAACGTATATTTCCCTATTTTCCATAGTTTTCTTAAACCAGGAGCCCTTCATGTCAATTCCACACCCTAGGAGGACAAACAGGGAGGAAGAGTTGTCTCGGTGTCCTCGATCAACAATGCTCTCAATACATCATCAACATATCATCATACTTGAATCATCATGAATAAATAATAGCTTCCCCTTGTTCATACAGAACATCAAATCAAATATCATGTCATAACACAAATAATCATATAAATTACAAAAGGATACCATATTGATCCTCCCTCTCAAGGAGTTGCTAACCACAAGCATAATCTTGTCTTGTACAACTGCACTATCTCAATATATGAGAGTATCTTAGTCCCAACTATATATATGGGTTTCTATGCCAATCAAATCCCATTATTTTTCACTACAATGTATCCAAGCCGTATCAAAATCATGCTCAGACAACTCTCTAAGGAGCTTCTTCATCCTTCCTCGCAGCTAACCATTCTAGAAAAATCGTACTCAACCTCGATCGTGTTATGGACCTCTCATCCAAGATATCATGGCATATCTCATACTAAATCAACATCCAAATGTGGTCATCAATAATAATATCAAATATAGGCAATACATCCATGTACTCACATATCATATAAATAATATCTTAGATCAATAATTGATCATCTTATGCAGATATCTCAGAGGATCCTCGGTAGAAACTCAATGTGAATGAAGCAGCTCAATCATATATATATATATATATATATATATATATATATATATATATATATATATATATATGTATGTATATAGATATGTATGTATATAGATATGTATGTATGTATGTATGTATGTACATACATACATACATACATACATACATACATACATACATGCATATATATATATATGTGTGTGTGTGTGTGTGTGTATATATATACATATATACGTATGTATTTATATATATATATATATATATATATATATATATATATATATATATATATATATATATATATATATATATACACACACACACACACACACACACACACACACACACACACACATATATATATGGATGCTCAAAGAGGAACAACAATGCTTCAATCGATTGTCGAATGCCATGTCAAGTTCAATGACATAGTGAATTTCAAATTAGAGTGTCCAAGGATTTGCATTTACACTTTCCAATACTTCTTCAGTAGCTTCACAATATAGATTATCTTTTCCGAAATTTCATATATCGATTCATCATGCCATGATTCATGATTTCGAGCTTCAGAGGCTATCTCCCTCTTACTTGGATCATCATAGGTTCATTTCCTATCAAGATTAGACAATCAATATATAGAACCAAAACCAAAATCAACATCATACCTTGGAACACTTCCAAAGTAGAGGTTTGAATCAACACATCATCCTAGATTCACCAGATAACTGTTAATGAGGACATATCTAGATCGGGGAGTTTGCTTCATGCAATGCTCACTGCAATAACAACACTTTACCAAACCAACATGCCAGGCCTTTCATAAATCAATATTGTGAAATTAAATAAGCTAAATCAACTCATAAAATTTTATAATTCATATCAATGCAAATATCAAAGTCATAAATATATCAGTGTCAATTCTTTAGACCATGCGACACATGATATGGTCTTATATTTTATAGGATGACTTGATTGTAGCTATATTTTTGTATATGAGATGTTGTAAATAATGTTCCAATCTAAAATTTCTTTCCAAAAGAAAAGAAAAGAAAAACAAAAATGGGATAAAAAAATATGTGTGAAAAGAAAAAAAAAAGAAAAAACATCAGAAAAAGGAAAAAGAATAAAATACCCCATAAAAATTAAGTTTACACAAGTGCCTAAATTCCACTCAAAAATGAAAAAATGCATCAATAATACTTAGAAATTTGTGAATAAATGTGCTTCAAGTTAAAATGACACATTAGATTAAGACCAATAGATTAGTTAGCTTAATCACATTATCTAAACATGATTAAGTTGCATTAAATAAAAATTAGGTTAGATTAGAGAATAAAATTAATTAGCCACATAGTCTAAAGGTGGTTAATTAGGAATCAAAAAGAGAAATTAGCAATCTTAGAAACATAAAAATAAATAGGCTTCCAAATTTAAATGCTCCATTATATATTAAATAAATAGTTTAGGTTAATTAATCACATCTTTTGCACAATTAGTTTAAACTTGTAATAAAGTATTTTTGGATGCGACATGTTTGTCGTGATGTAATAAATAGGAATTATTTTCAACGGGCCTGATCTAGCCCACCCAGATCAATGACACTTATACTACCACGCACCCCCATCCCCATCCGAATTTTATTCGACAAGGGGAATCCGCGGCAACGATCTCCATAATACCACACGGTGCAACATGGTGCCCTCTCCTATTCCTCGCACCCCCACCAGCCCTTTCTAAAACCACATACTGTGCACACCCCGCTCTGGGTTTCCCATAAAACCAACCCTCCTAATCCCTCTGTTTCCCATAAAACCAACCCTCCTAATCCCTCTTCCATGTTCCCTGGGTTGACCAAGCAGATAATTTCAATGGTTGCAAGCCTGTTGGGATACCATTTAGACCAGTCAGTTGATGAAATCATCCTAGCCTTCCTCTCTATGTTTCCCTCAAATGAAAAACCTCATACCATTTTTTGTTAGAGTGAATTCTTGGAAGAAATAATTCATGACCAATTCATGAAATTCTCAACTGAAGAATTTTTTAAGTATGCATTAATCCTAATGTATTTTTTAATTTATTATAAGCCATACAGATTTCCCTTTCAACTTCAAAAACTAGATAATCAAGGAAACACCCAGTCAGTTATTCACTAGACTATCCTGCTCAGGAAGAACAACACTGAATTCACCTTCAGCGATTTTGTAGATCAATTTTTACATGTGGCTACCAATTTGTTAAATAGTGATGCAAAGCTCGGGATACATCCAGAAATCAAGAAAATTCTGCAATGAATTGACCAAACTAGAAGAGTGGATTGGTATTTATAGAAATATTATACAGAGATTAGAATATATGGTTGTGAATTACCTGCTTATAAACTTCCCGAGTTTGTACTAGTTCGACTCTTTGCTTTAGAATACATCAGAAAAATGATCAATATGAATGAATTACATTTTTTGGCAGCAAAGAAGAAAGCACAGTTCAAAATAAAGACATAAGTTGGCCCATTCATCTGCAATACGGTATCAGCAGGACAACATGCAGATGATATTTTAAAACAGATTAACTTCAAACACAACTTTACATGGTCCTATGATCCTCTGGGTTTAATTTCAAATTTAAGAGTGGCACAACAATATTCTCCTTATGTATATACCTCCAAACCAGAAATAGAGCAGTTCATGAATCAAGAACACTGACAGGAAAATACCTTACCAGAAGTTGAAGAACAGATACTGTCAACAAGCCATACTCCAATACAACAAGAAAGCTATGAGACGAGGTCAAGGTAAAACATCTCCCCTACAATGACAGAGATTTCAGAAAAATAATTTCAAGTACATAATAAGACATAGATGATCATAGGTACACAAGAGAAATAAAAAGAAAGCACGAAGCAAACCCAACCAATTTTTCTCACAGGTACATGAACCCCATCAATGTCAGGGAGAGAGGAGATTATTTCTTCATCTCCAATGAGCCCCATGATAGAAGATAGACCAATTTCATCACCAACAAGAGAGCTGAAGCAAAATAAGAAGGAACCAAGTATTTTTGCTGCTTACGAAGAGATTAAAAGGAAGAACTTAGCATCCAAGGCTTCTACATTCACACAATTATAGAAACATACAACTACTTGCCAACATAGGCTCCTCTCATATTTTGATTTAGAGAAGGGAGGAATGCATATTTCCTTCTTCGAGCCCAAGGTTTCTAAACTTCATACAGCTGATGATTATAAGCAGTCCATTTTCTCTTTTTACACAAATACAATTCATCCCATAGACCAAATGGATTTACAAAGAAATCTGGTGAGATGATTTTTAGTACATTAACTAATTCAGCTATGAAAACAACCAAGCTTCAAACTTCTTTACATAATATCTAGACACAGTTGAAATTAGAAAAATTCTCTTCTTTAGCTAAAGACACAAAGATTAAGACTTTAGAGGAACTAATAATCAATTTGGGATATGATCCCAGTAATATAAAAGTAGCTGAGGAGATTATGAAAACCAAAAATGCAGAAATAGCAGCATTAAGAAAGTAGCTAAAGATTCCCACCACTGAAGACCCACAGACCAAAGAGTTTGGACAACTTGAGAAGGAAAAGGAAAATCTGTTCAAAGTTATTATTGAACAGAATGATCAAATTGCTAAGATGGAGAAAGAAATAGAGAAACTTTTAAAATAAAAAGAGCAGCAGACCGCTCCAGTACAAGCCATTCCATTGGCTATTGTTCCAGTAGCAAGTACAATAATAGGAGAAGCATCAACTTTAGCAACAACTTCTACTGTAGAAACACAATCTAACACTACACAAACATATTTAGCTAGATAAATGGAGGAATTGTCCCTTAAAGATCATGAGATTGAAAATATGATTGAAAAGTTAAACAAACTACAGGAAAAGAAACTTAAAGTGGAAAATTCCTATCTCGAAGAGCTACAAAAATATACAAACTTGCAACAAGGCTATAATGTTTAGAGAACCATAATTATGGCAGATACCATTGCACAAGCCAAAGAGAAAACTTGGGTGGAAATTAATGAAACCATTACAGAAATATGACCATCTATTCAGATAATATTTAAAAAAGATGAATTGGTGTTTAAATAAAGAACTTTAATAGCTTATGTGAACAAGGAACTTGGCACCAAACCGAGTGATACTAGTGCTCTGATCAAGATACTAAATTCAAAATCCAGAGAAGATTTAGAAGCATTGGATATATAGGACAAAATAGACATTATTTTGGAAGTGATAAAGATTCTCATGATCAAGAAAAGTTTGATGCTATAAGTGAAAAACAAATTTGATAGTTTTCACACTGTAACATAGATGTTTCACAAGAAGTTTAATATTTACATCAAAAAGGCATCCCTGGACTGCAATGAATGGAGGATAAATTGATCAAACTTGAATACTGTCAGCAAAGATTATTCAATATTGCGAAAGACAAATCAAATTTTGAAAAAATTAAAGGCACCATTATAGGGAAGGCATTCATAGAAGGTCTCAGTTATGACTTAAGATCAAACATGAACTAAATGATTTATTTCATGTTAATCCTACCTTTGAAAAACACACAGAGGTAGATGAAACATATCGAAAGTTGATAAGATTTCCATTGTGAGATGAAAAAGGATGGGAAAATTTGTGTGAATTACTAGAGTGAAAGCCATCAAGCATTCATAAGAAATTCAGCAACATAACAACTATTTTGCAGGTCCATTCATCTCCATCCATCCTCGAGAATAGTGCCAACAATTACAACAGTTTCAGATTTCCTATATTTTTGTTCTATCTTTGTAAAATAGTTTTTGATATTCTTTAAAAGATCTTGAAGTTTCACTCAAGATATTTTTTGATAAGTTCATATAAATAATTCCAAATTTGAAGTATTATGGGCTGGGATTTGTATGAATAAATAGACATCTGATTTAAAGTTGTTCATTAAGCTCAAGTGGACAATTTTTTTAGTAATGCAGAAAGTTTTTCAGGATTCCCGTGTAAAACTTATTGGTGAAGTTATATTCTATTGTTAATGTGTTTTTATTTGTTAATTCATATGTTTCTTTTATCTATTTTGTTCATATAAAAGTAAAAATTTGAATTTGATTAATTTCACTCAATTCTAGCTTTTGAACAATAGTGATGTTTTCAACTGAAATTAAACAATAGAATTCTCAATTTCTCTATGTTTAATGGATCCTTAATCTTTTCTTCTTTATCATTTCATAAAGCCCATAATATCTAATAAGTATGCGTACCTTTCCTTGTTAAAATTATCTGTCACTGCTGCAATTAAATCTAATTGTAACCATTTTGTCTCCATTTCCCAATGCCTTTCCCTTGTTGTTCCAACCAAACCATTTTAAAAACCAAACTTTGAACTTTCACATCTAGCCTAAAATCTTACAAAGCAAACAAAGCTAAATCTTACAGAGAGATCACTCTCTGAGTTTAGAAGGGCTAGCTTCTAAACTTAAAAATAGTTCTGTTGCTACCTTTAGGTTTCTTTCATAGCCTTAAGAAATTATGAAGTGATAACATTATCGCGACCATACCAGGGATGAATAAGATTCCTTTAAAATTCAATTTTCTCTCGTGAAATATTTGTTTCAATGCTTAAATCTATTTCAAGATTTGTGGCTTAGAAATATATCTAATTTAAGGTTGTTTTACACTCAAAATTTATACATGTCCAATATCTGTAGATATAATGTAGTAGATCTAGATCATAAAATAATTCACTCGAAAGCACATCCAAATCCAAACCCTCCGGAAATTGTAGATAATCCAGAAAAAAAATCAGAAAAAGGAGTGTAACTGAGAGTGAATCAAATGAAAGTATCCTGCCAAGGGTTAATTCCCTTTCTGAGATTTTTTTCACTTTAGAAGATATAGACTTTGATTTGGCTTTTCAAGATACTCTTTTTAGAATCCAATTTGATAGTTTTGTGCCTAAAACAATTATTGATGAAAGCCTGCTAAAGCCATATTAGTTAGATAAGATTGTGCATGAATATTTGAGCCATAAATCACCTAAATCCTTGACTCATTCATCCACTGCATCATCTCCCATTCCAAAACTAGGTTCACCTGGTAATCTTGTTCCTCCATTAGTTCCTTCTAGTATCTCTACACTCAGTTCAATTAGTTCTACACCCATTCCATCTACTATTCCTAACACTTCCACTACAACACCACAAATTTTTATAACTCCACCTTTCATACCAACTATACCCACACCTATTACCATTACATCTTCCTCTCATCCCCATTTTCCCATCATGGCTACTTGATATGCTCCTCTGATTTTACTTGGGAAATTTAATCAGATGCCACAAGGTTATCAAACTCAAATACCTTAGATTTATGGCACTCTACCAATTGCTTCTCAACAACATATAGATCTAATGAATGATTATTTTGATTTACAAGAATTTAATGAAGATGATGTTAAGATGAGTCTATTTTCCCAAAGTCTCACAGGATAATTTAAAAGAACATTTAAATCATTACGAGTTACATCTATCCCAGACCTAACTCATTTTCATGAAATTTTTCTTAGAAGGTGGGAAATCAAGAAAATCCCTCTCTAGATCTTATTTGAATATGAGAGTATCAAAATAACTCCAAGAGAATCAATCCAAGATTATTGTACTAGGTTCAAGAACATTTATAATTCTATTCAAACTACAATACAACCTCCTCCCAGAAGCCTTGCTAAAGTTTCTAGATGGTTTTGATCCTGATATGGCCTATCAACTTAGGGAAAGAAGCCCTTCCACCTTAGAATAAATGTAGAGGAATGGATTTAGTGTAGAATTAAACTTGCTAGCAAAGAGAGCTCGATTGAAAACTGAAAGAAAAGTCCAAATAAAATAAGAACTAACTTCTTCTTCAGATGCAAGGTTAGATACCTTAGTGAAAACTATGGAGAGAATGATGGATAGAATAAGCTTAGCAGATAGAGATCCTCCAAGGGAAAATCGAGGTCCTCCTAATAGAAATCATAATTTTAAAATAAACCCCCCACAAATCAAACAAGAGAACAGAGAGGCCCTGCTAATAAAAAAAAAAATTAGGCCTCCATTTCAAGAAAATTATACTGATGAAGAAACTGAATTAACAAAAGAACCAGAAGAAAACTAAATAAATCTATTTGGAATAAATGAGATAGATAAAATATTCTTGACCAAAGAAGAAGAATATTATTTTTTTTTATCACAACCAGAGAAAGACCACTTAGAATCAGAGGAATACAAGCAAGTATTTCAAAATAGCATGATGGAGTTACACAAATAATATAACTTAAGAGGCATGAAAATTGTTGAAAATCATCCTAACAAAACTAAAAAATATGCTCCCTCAATTATTCAACCAAAAACAGATCCTCAAAATGAAATCTCTAAAACACTAGAGGCTACTTCAGCTAATCAATTCTGAGGCCCATTTTATAACTATCAAGCAAATCAAGGGTGAGTATTCTACTAAACATCCTAGATTAAGAGCCTATAGGAATGCAGTTTTATATTTTCTGCAATGTTTCAATGAATATGATTTGTCTATTATCCCTAGATTCCATAATATTTTAGATTATGCCTTGGCTGTTTCAGCCAATACTTGTAAAATTCATTTTCACCGTAATAGGGAATATGTGGTGGAATTCACATAGGCTAGTTGTCCCTGACAATGTAAGATATTGGCATGTTTTTGGTAATGATGAGAAAATTGAAAATTTTCTACAGATGAAAGATGATTTTGGATGTGTGAATATTCACATGAATAATGATATTGACAATGATGTAAATAGTAACAAAACTGAAATGGAATTAAATGAAAATGATTATAACCAAGAAGAGCTAGAGCTTTTGCAATTAAAATACAATGTGTTGCCAAGAGGATTGGTACCATTGGAAGAGATTTTTAACTTCAATGATGTGGTCAAAAAACCAAAAATTGAGCTTGTGGGTAATGATGTAGAAGACTGCAATATTGGAATGCAAGAAAACCCCAAAATTGTAAAACTATCTAAATCCTTGCCTCCTAAAGGAAAACAAAATTACATGTTCTCAAGGAATTGTATGGTGTGTTTGCATGGATTTATCAAGACTTAAAATATTATGATGCTTCTATCATTAAGCACACCATCCCCATTAAAGAAGACCAAAATCCCTTCAAAAAAAACAAAGAGTCAATCTAGCATTACTTCCTCTGATTTAGAAATAAGTGAAGAAACTATATGATTCCAAAATCGTAGTACCCTTGAGGTTCTCAAAATGAGTTTCAAATTTAGTGCCAACCAGGAAGAAAACATGTGAAATTAGACTATGTGTAGACTTTAGGAATTTGAACAAAGTCTCACTCAAAGACAACTATCCCCTGCGAAAATTGGATAGCATATTACAAAATGTAGTTGTTTCTAGTAGAATCTCTTTGTTAGATGGATTTTAAGGTTACAGCTAGGTTTGGGTCCATCGTGATGACCAACACAAAACAACATCTACTACACCATGGGGCACTTTTATGTATATAAAAAATCCTTTTGGCCTTATGAATGTTTAGTTCACTTTCGAAAGAGCAATGGATATTTCTTTTGGTGATGAAATTGATAGGTTCATTGTAATATACTTAGATGATATCACTGTATTTTAAAAAATAGATGAAGATCACTTACTGCATTTGAGGAGAGTCTTTGAAAAATGAAAAAATTTTGGCATCTCCTTAAAACATAAGAAAAATATTTCTGGTTTAGAGGGAAGACTCTTAGGTCATATCATTTCCAAATAAGGCATTAGAATTGATCCTAGTAGGGTTGAAGCTATACAAAAAAATAATCCTCCTAGAAACAAGAAAGATGTTCAATCCTTCATTGGCAGAATAAATTTTCTTATGATATTTATCTGTAACTTGGCCAAATTATTAATCTCAATTACAAACATGTTGAAAAGGGATATTGAGATTAAATGGAATACTCAAGAAAATAAATATTTTAGTGAAGTCAATTTAGCTTTAACGATTGCTCCTATTTTGATAAGCCCTGATTTTACTAAGGATTTTATGATTCTTTAATTTTCTTCTCAACATACGATTGCAGTTGTTTTATTGCATAAAAACAGTGAAGGTCATGAACAAACCATAGCCCTTTTCAGCAGATATTTAAAGGACGCACCACTAAATTACAACATCATGGAGAAGAAAGTATTTGCGTTGGTGAAAGCAATAAAGGACTTTAGATTTTACATATTACATTAACATATCATTGTATTTGTCCCAAATGTTGTGGTAAAGGATATTCTCACACAAATTGACCCAGATGGCAAGAGAGAGAAATGGATTGCTATGATCCAAGAGTATGGCATAGAAATAAAACCAACCACGCTCTTCAAGGGTCAAGGACTGGCCAAACTCATGGCCGAGTCCAATTTTCATGCTCTTGATGTCAATTTTATGGATCCATTTGATGAACAGGAAGAGTTGGTGACTCCAAAAGTATCATAAGCCTTTTCTACCTCACCATGGTATGTAGACATCATTTTTGTACTACATAATTTACTAGCTCCCCCTAGTTTAACAAATACTAAAGCTAGATTTCTTAAGTTAAAATCCATAAAATTATGTATTTTCGATCATAGTTTATATTGGAAAGATGTTGGAGGTATCTTGCTAAAATTTTTGTTTAAAGATGAAGCACATAAATTCATGCAGGAATTTCATGAAGGATACTGTGGATGACACTTATTTAGGAAACCACAGCCAATAAAATCTTAAGAGCTGGTTTTTATTGGCCCACTTTGTTTCCAGATGTGCATAAGAAAGTCACCTCTTACCACCAATGCCAATTTTTTTAAGGCAAGAAAAATATTTACCTTTACCACTAAAACATATTTTAGTTGAAGTCACTTTACAACAGTGGGGTATATATTTCATTGGTGAAATTCATCCCACATCCACAGGACAATGTAAATGGATCTTGATAGCCACTGATTAATCTACAAAATGGATTGAAGCCATCCCAACTAGCCCAGCCACAAATACTGTCATTATCGAATTTCTATAGGGAATGTTATGTAACCAACTCCAAAAATAGAAGAAAAGAGAGATCAACGCCTTAGAAATCAGCCACTTCGACGGGGAAACCTCCAATACATTACATAAATGAACAATTCTTGGATGATACAAATGACCAAAACCTCCTTCTATATATGGGAGTCCATGGGGCCACAATATAATCCTAGCCGACCTAACAATAATAATGGAAGGGCACAATAATAACAATATTGGGGTTACAGGGGTACAAAAGTAAAAATAATGAGTCTACACTAATAACAATAAAGGACTAAACTAGTAATATAGGGACCTTACATGCCCCTATCCTTCAAAAAAGTGTTGTCCTCAATACTTGAGTAGCTATGGGTGATTGTTTATAAAATTCTCATCCTCCCATGTAGAATCTTCAGTGGGTAAGTTCTTCCACTTGATGAGATACACTGAAATTGATCGATTTCATAGCTGTCGAGTTCTTGTTTCCATGACCATTTCAAGTTCCAATATGATTTTTCCTTCCTCATCAAGTTCTGGCAATATTGTTTAAACTGGAATATTTTCACCTATAACCTTCTTTAAGCATGAAACATGGAAAACTGGATGCACTCGCGAAAAAGCAGGAAGCTCCAATTTGTATGCCATAGTACCAATATTTTGCAGTACCTTGTAAGGACTATAGTACTTTGGCAATATTTATTATCCTTCTTAGCTTGCTTGAGGAACATTTGTTTGTATGGTTGTAGCCGTAAAAATACCGAGTCTCCTACATCAAAACTTCTCTTGCTGCGATGGTGATCTTCATGTTGTTTCATTCGATTTTGTGCCAAATTTAGACTATCCTTTAAGAGTTGGAGAACTTCTTGTTGATGCTCGATGTGATCTTCAACTCCTTGAACCTTAGAATTTTCTCTTAAATATGATGTGATGGACAGTGGATGATATCCATAAAGTGCCATAAATGGGGTCATTTTTGCTGTAGTATGGAAGGAAGTTTTATACCACCATTCAGCGAGAGGTAACCACTTGACCCATTGTGTTTGTTTATCAGATACAAAACAACGAATATATCCTTCCAAACATTTATTCACTATCTCAGTTTGATCATTGGATTGAGGATGATAAAATGCGCTATGAGCTAATTGAGTACCCAAACAAGAAAATAAATTCGTCCAAATATTTCTAGTAAAAATGGAATCTTTGTTGCTCACAATAATCTTTGGGTTTCCACGTAGCTTTTGAATTGTGTCCATAAATGTAGTAGAAACTGTACTTGCTTTAAATGGATGAGATAATGCACAAAAGTGTGCATACTTGGTAAGTTTATCAACTACCACCATGATGACACTCTTTCCTTCAGACTTAGGTAAACCTATGATAAAATCCATTGAAATCTCCTCCCAACCTTGACTTGGAATGGATAAAGGTTGTAGAAGACCCAAGGTCTTAATTGTTTCAACTTTATTTTGTTGGCAAACCAAACATTCCTCCACAAACTTTTGAATATCAGATTTAAGGCCATCCAAAAAAAATTCTTTCTTCACCTTGTGGTAAGTTTTTAAAAATCCTGAGTGTCCTCCTAAAGGAAAAGTGTGCAATTCCAAAAGAATATTTTATTTTAGTTGGGCATTCTTTCAAAGATATAAGTAATATTTGTACCATAAGGAATCATTTTTCCAACTAAATGTATCAGATGTACTAGGATCTTTCTACAACTTTTGAATGAGTGTCCACACTTCTTCATCCTTCTTCCATTCATCCCTTGCTTCGGCTATCCAATATGGTTGGATAATAGAAATGGCACAAAGAAATGTTTCCACCTCTTCATTATTTCTTGAGAGTGCATCTCCAACAACATTTAGCTTTCCTTTTTTGTAGATTATTTCAAAGTCATAACCCAACATATTTGTGACCCATTTTTGCTTCTCTTCTAAAGATTATCTTTCTTCCAAAAAGTGTTTAAGACTATCATGATCATTTTTTACCTTTAAGTGTCTTCCCATTAGGTAAGGTCGCCATTTCTTTAGTGCATGTAGTATTGCTAACATTTCCTTCTCATAAATAGCTTTTTGTAAATACATTCCTTTGATTGGACAACTTTAAAAAGTAATGGGTCTTCCTTCTTTCATTAAAAGAACACCAATTCCATTTCCTGAGGCATCACATTCCACAATAAAGGTTTTTGTGAAGTATGGCGTAGCTAAGACCGGTGCTAGGCACATTGCCTCTTTAAGATGTTAAAAGGCCTTAGTTGCCTCAGGAGTCTGTGAAAATGCATCTTTCTTCAATAATGTTGTTAGAGGTGTTGCTATTCTCCCACAATTCTTAACAAAATTGCGATAATATCCTATTAACCTGAGAAATCCTCACAATTGCTTTATGGTTGTGGGGACTTTCCCTTCCTTAATGGCCTTAATTTTGTTAGGGTCTACCTTAACACCCTCATGAGATACATTATGACCCAGATATTCCACCTCTTGTACTCCAAAGAAACATTTGGATGTTTTTGCATATAATTGTTTCTCGCACAATAGTTTGAGCACCCTGTCAACATGTTGAACATGATCCTTCCAAGACCTGTTGTAGATTAGTATATCATAAAAAAATACTAGCACAAGTTTTCTAAGGGTTTGAAAATGGAATTCATCAACCCTTGAAATGTAGAAGGTGCATTAGTAAGGCCAAAAGGCATGACAAAAAATTCACAATGACCCTCATGAGTTTGAAACATTGTTATCGGAATATCTTCAGTCTTCATTCTAATTTGATGAAATCCTGAAAAAAGATCCAACTTGGTAAAATAAATTGCTCCATATAATTTATCCAATAATTCTTCAATCACAGGATGGGAAATTTATATTTAATGGTGAGCTTATTAAGCTCCCTATAATCCGAACACATGTGCCATGATCCATCCTTCTTGTGCACCAATACTACTGGAGCAGAGAAATAACTTTGACTAGGTTGAATTATACCAGCCTCTAACATTTCTGCAATCATATGTTCAATTTCACTCTTTTGGACATAAGTATATCTATAAGGCCTAATGTTTTGGACGAACACTTCCTAGAATAAAATGAATAGCATGATCATGATCACAAATAGCTGGGAGTCCTTTGGGAGTTTCAAGCACCTTGGAATGATTTTCCAAGACCTTTTAGAGATCTAGAGAAATATATGATTTTGATGTTAGAACTTCTAATGAGAATAATTGTGCAATTACGCCTTGTTGTTCTTTATTTAGAAGCTTTTTCATGACATTAGAGCTTATTATCTTTCTCGGCTTCCTGTGATTCCCCGTAATTTGACTTCCTTTCCTTCTGAAAAAAATTTCAATTAAAGTTCTTGAAAATTAAAAGCTACCATCCCCAAAGAATGTAACCATTGTAATCCTAGTACAACATCAACACCTCCCATTGGAATGGAAAGAATTGGACTATTCAATACATACTCCCCCATGGTTAGCATGATATTATGGCATTTTCCAGAGCAATTTATAGTTCCTCCATTTGCAACCATCACTCGACATTCTAGTGATGGGTATAGGCAACAATTCAATTCCTTGGCTACCTTACAATGAATAAAATTATGGGTACTACCCGAATCAATCAAAACTTGTACTTTTTTCTTCTTGATATGTCCTTCTATCCTGAGAGTTTGAGGAGTGGTAATTCCTGCCAATGCATTACATGATATGGTAGGACTCATTTCTTCCTCTTCTAGGGTTGGTTCCTGATGTATATCGTCTTCTTTTGAATATTTTTTTTCATTTTCTTCTTCCTCGTCACAATCTATGTAAAATAATTTCTTCTCAGCACACTTATGACCTTTAGTGTATTTTCTATCACAACTGTAGCAAAGCCCTTTTTCTCTTTTTTCTTTCAATTGTTGTGGTGTCAACCTTGTAGGTTGTGGAAGTCTAGGAGTAGCAACACTTCCATCTTTATATATGTGAGTGGTAGGCTTCCTTGTTGCCATAATTTAACATTCAATTTTTCTTGCCAACCTGAATTCCTTTTCCAGTGAATCAGGTTCCCAAACATGAACTTCATGTTGGATGTTATCCTTTAAAATCCCTATGAAGACATCAATCCTGTGTTCCTCTGGAATATCAGTTACCCTTATATTCAATTTTTGGAAGTCCTCAATGTGCTCTACCACTGAAAATTTTTGTTTTAGATTTATCAATTGGCTAAAGAAGATGTTTCTTTTTGTATCCTCATAATTTTCTTTCATTTCCTCCATAAAAATTGACCAAGTGACAATTTTTTTACAGTAGCAAAGCCATCGATACCATACAAATGTATTTTTTTCTAAATGTAAATTTGTAATGCGTACTTTTTGTGTGTTTTGCACATTATTGAGATCAAAATATTGCTCCATCTATAGTATCCATGTTACGGGATCCTTACCATCAAACTTCCTCATATCCATCTTTGGAATATGGGGGTTCTTCCATCTAACATTAGAGTTTATGAAATCACAATTAAAATTTATTTTTTTCTCACCATGAGTTTCCTCTACTATCTTTTTTCCATTAGGAAACATTTCTTGTATCAACTTTTCCAAACCTTCAATGTCTACTTTTAGATCATTCTTCATGTTTTCCATGTTTTATTTCATTTTTTCATTGATCTTAGCTTCCATTTCATCCATCTTAGCTTCCATGCCAACTTCCATGCCATCCATCTTAGCTTCCAAACCATTCATCTTAGCTTCCACACCTTTCTTCAAACCATCCATCTTATTTTCCATGCCTTTCTTGAAAACTTCCATTTCATTTTTTGTTGTTCTTGGCGATAGAAAAATTTGGTGCACTCGCTCTTGTAATTTTGATATCTCATGTTGCATTTATTTATCTTCATGAGTCATAGTAGAGCCTTCTGAAGGCTTAATGGGTGTTGAATTATTTTTAGGGGGAATTTTAGAACTCAATATTGATATCTATTCTTCAATATGCCCTTGGAATAAATTCAAACTAATTTTTTTAAACAAGACTTATGTAATTCAAAAAGAATACACACATTTTTCTTGCTTTTGAGGAGCTCGATATTGAATGTAAATTATCTTTGTGATTTCGAATCTTCAATGTATAAAATTGGGCCCTGTAATAGCCCTCTGAATCATCTTTCAAATTCCATAGGTATGACCTGATTTTGATTCTTCAAGGCAAATTTATGCCAAATATCCCACAATGACCTAATTATGGACTAGTTGAGTAGAGTGACCTTGTACGACGTGCCACATGTCACTATTTCCTCCTTCGACGCTGAAATTGATATACAAGAAACTATAGTTCGTGTACCTATGACCACTTTTTACATAATTTTAATCTAATGCTCAGGGAGAGAGTTATGATGATTTTCCCACGGTCATCTCTTTGAGATGAAATTCAGGAGCCTGAAAAATCCATAACTTCCATAGACCCTGTCTCCGAAAATATTGTGAATCAAGCTCTGACATTTTTCCACGATGTTCCTTAGGATTGCACCTTCGCTCTATAAACATTTTAGCTTCTAAAGCCTCATAGAAAATAATTTATAGCGACAATTCCACAATGAGCTATTTAGGTTAAATTCAGGAGCCTGCAAAAATCCCGAACTTGCACAGATCATATCTTCAAAAATATTTCGAACCAAGATCTAAAATTTTTCCACGACGTTCCTTAGGATTTTGGCTTTGTGTTGTAAAAATTCCAGATTTTGAACCTTTGTAGAAAAAAAGTGATAGTGAAAATTCCACGATGACCTATTTGGAGTAGAGAAACCCTAGAATCCAAAGCTCTGATACCAAATGCTATGAAACCAGCTCCAAAAATAGAAGAAAAGATAGATCAACACCTTATACATTAGCCACTTTGAGGGGGAAACCTCCAATATATTACATAAATGAACAATTATTGGATGATACAAATGACCAAAACCTCCTTCTATATATAGGAGTCCATTGGGCCACAATATAATCCTAGCCGACCTAACAATATTAATGTAAGGGCACAATAATAACAATATTGGGATTACAGGGGTACAAAAATAACAATAAGGGGGCTACACTAATAACGATAAGGGACTAAACTAGTAATATAGGGACCTAACAGGGAAACATTTTGTCCAAGTTTGGGTGCCCCCACAAACGTATCACTCACAATGATGTATTCTTTAAATCAAAGAAAATGGTGTACATTTGTGATATAAACCATATCAAATTAGGAAACTCCACTGCCTACTACCCATAAGGAAATGGATTAGATGAATCTTTAAATAAAATTCTAGTCAACATTATCAAAAAATTGTTGCAGGAAAATAAAAAGATTCATTTTCCAAAATTACTCTGATGTGATTTTTACCGAAATATTTTCTCACAATTTATGGATCACAGAAGCCAAATTCCTAATATTAAAATAAAAATTCCCGGCACAAAATTTTTATTAATGCCCTATGGGTTGACCGAATTGCTACCAAAATATCTATTGGATTGTCTCCATTTCAAATAGTATATGGGGTTGATGCAATTTTTCCTACTTCATTAGGAATCCATGTACTAAAATTACTACAGGAAGCACAAGTTGAAACAAATTATTTACAGAGAAGAATTAACCATACCTTCCAATTGCAGCAAACCAGAGAGGAGGCCTACAATAAGACTCAACTAATACAAGACAATGCCAAAAATATTTATGACAGAAGGAAAAAATTTGATGATTTCCAAATGGAAGATTTCGTGCTGAAATGGGATTCAAGGAATGAATATAAAGGAAAGCATGGTAAGTTTGATAGTTTATGGAGAGGGCCATATAAAATTGAAGGTGTTGGAGGAAACAATGTGTTTTTCTTGAAGAACTTAAAGGAAGAAGTACTGTCTGGTGAACCTGTTAATGGTGGACTTCTTAAACAATATTTTCTACCAGAATAAATCAGTTTCATTTAGAGTCATTGTATATATGTCATTTTACTATTCTATTGAAATATTGAGGGTAGCTCACATCGAAGGTTAAAGCCCAGAGAGAAGACCCTAAACTTATGATGATTAGTTTCCCACATTCATAAATAACAGTAGGTGGATCAAATTCAATGGCAGAATAAATACAACATACCTAATGGATAATGCTACTATTCTTAAGTGTTCTTGTCACATCACAAGGAGAGTACCATCCCCATTAGAGCCACTGTTAGGGTCTTATATTTTATAGGATGACTTGATTGTAGTTGTAATTTTGTATATGAGATGTTGTAAATAATTTTTGATTCGGAAATTTATTTCCAAAAGACAATAAAATAAAAACAAAAACAAAAAGAGGATAAAAAATATATATATGAAAAGAACAAAAAATAAAAAAACATGAGAAAAAAGAAAAAAGATTAAATATCCCATTAAAATTTGGTTTAGACAAATGAGCAAGCCTAAATGCCACTCAAAAAATGAAAAAATGCATCAATAATACCTAGAAATTTGTGAATAAATGTGTTGCTAGTTAAAATGCCACATTAAATTAGGACCAATAGATTAATTAGTTTAATCAATTTTTTTAACCGTGATTAAGTTGTGTTAAATAAAATTTAGGTTATATTAGACAATAAAATTAATTAACCACACTATCTGATCTAAAAATGGGTTGGATAGATTGTTATGATTTTCAAGAACCTCCCACTCAGTTAAACAAATAAAGATCTAGCTTATTCTTGACTTGTACGGAAATGAATACTTGAAACAAGTGTATGTTTTTGGTTAATTGTTTAAGAGATTTTAGAACATTTATCTTTTCTAACATGTGTAGCAACCATATAATGCATCAAATAAACATCAACACATAATAGAAAATTTAATAAAGGAGTTCACCCGAATATCGTCGGCTATGTCTCGTTGAGCTCTTCTCAAATTAACTTGGCACTTTGGGATTATGATGTATAAATTATTTTACTAGTAAATAATTAACTCCAATGGTTATTTCTGTTGTACCATTGGGTTTAGAATACCATCATACCCCTTGAATGGCTGAAATATTTTTGAAGATGAACCTCAGCTCCCTTAGACTTGTTTCCTTGAGTCGGTGCCCTTAAGCTTCCCTGAGATTATCTGTGGCAATAACTCCCTTAGAAATCCTTTTTGGTCCCTAAAAATTTTCTACTATCTTCACAATATATCAGACCTAAAAAATAGACTGATCATTTGCTCAAAATGAGCTTTGGCTTCCCAATCTAGGCCTCCATCTATTGATGGCCCTGGGCTGCCAAGAACTTCCATATGGCTCTTCGAAATTCATAATTCTACAAATGGATCTAAAAATCCTTTCAATGTATTCAAAATTTCGAGTCAGAATAGACTATTCACTTGTAGAAATTGGCCTTTGCCTGCTCTAGTTTCGCCTCCAACACCTGGTGGCACCCCCTGGCTCTAGGGTCGCTGAAAATTTCTCTGAAGCATATCGGATTTTATAAGTCCTCAAAAGCTTTTTTAAATCCTTCCATTTGATTTTGAAGGCTCAAAATAGACAGAATAGACTACTGGTTTGCTGAGAATGGATACTGGCTACTCTAGATAGGCCTCATTCTTCTGCTAGCACTAGATGGCCCTAGTGACCCTTGGAACTTCTCTGAAGCATATAGGCCTTAAAAAATCCTCTGATGGTTCTTCAAACCTCACCATTAGTTCCAAAATTTCTAAAACATCCAAAATTGACAATTGGATTACTGAGAAAGGCCTCTAGCTGCATTGGCTAAGCCTCTTTCTGTTGTTGGCCCATAGTGGCCCTGGTCGTCCCTAGAACTTCTCTGAAGAAAAAACCTAGTCAAAAGTCCTATGATTGCTCTATAAACCTTACCAATGAGTTTAGAGTGTCTGAGATAGTCGAAATTGACTGTTCACACTCTCAGAATGGACGAATCTAGCTCCAAATAGAGCCTATTCAATTTTTGTCTAGTTACCCCTAAATTAACTCCATCAAAATGGAGCACTCCAATTAACTAGAGATAAAATAGGAAAACCGCCATTTTTGGGGTGCTATCCAACTCTTTCGCCAGCATAACCACAACAATAATTTTTTAACCGTCGGGGTGGCCACATGGCACCATACCCCGCGATCACGTTAAATGCTGGATCAATTTGTTTGCGGAACCGTCGCCATTAAGGTTTTAAATGCCATGTGACAACATGAATTCCTGATGGTTGCAGAGTTGACAGTCAAATGTATTTTCATTCAACATTAAATACAATGCGAACACTATATGATTAAGAAAAACCAATAGCTCGTATGGTAAGGCATTGGCATGCTACATGGGAAGTCGCCCGATTGAACCTTCGACCCTCCACCAAAATTTTAAAACACAGTCTCGGGGGACACGTGGTAGCCTCAAGGTTGGCCACGTGTCAACCTGTCATTAGCTGTTCAAAAACACATACAACCAAACCGCGAATCATATAATGCCACTTGTCAAAATTTGACTGGCCCAGAAGGAATATTTCAAGGAATATTTTGAGGAATATTCCCTGGAATATTCTTTTTGCTCATTGTACCCTTGACCAGTCAAACTTGGTCAAATTCCAAAAATTGCAATTTACTGGACTTTTCAAATTGCGATAACTTCTTCATACAGTGTCAATTTTTTGAATTGTTCGCAGCCCCAGAATCAGGAAGATGAGATCTATCCAGTCGCTCAAGTTCGACGCACTTTTGAATTCTTTGAAATTTGAGCTATCACTTAGGTCCTTGATCCAAATCTGATCACACCTCCCGATTGGGAATCTTTTGGACCCCAAAATACTGATTACCTGATCTGTTCAATAGATGAGAGTACAACACCCTCACTTTTCTAGCCTTCATACACTTTCCTTGCATGGCTTAGTGCCTTTGAACCCAACTCGAAGGTAGTCAACACTTTCCCTCTTGAATGCTCTTGTCCTCCTGTCAAGAATTGTCCTCCTTGAACTCATTCAAAAATTTCTGGTGAGAAATTTATAGAAGGTAGCTGAACATCATGTCCTTGATCATCGATCCAAGGTGGCTCAAATAAACGTAAGTTTCCAACAAAAAACATGAATACATAACTGAAATTTGCACATGTACAAATGGATGTATGTCTTACTGAAATAAGAATTCAAACCACTTCTTACCAAGCCACTTCCATGGCGAATTTTACTGTTGAAAATATTCTTCATGTGAAACATTTGTTCTCACATCAATGATGGAATCTTTGGTTCCACTTTCGCTAGTACTTTTATCCTCTTGCTTCATGTTCTTGAGAGGATTAGTTGGATGAAATGTCCAAAATTGGGAAATAATATGCCCCTTTCCCTGGCAATGTTTGCAAGTCTTTATTTTTTTATTTTTTTTTTATTTTTTTGGTTGTGCTATGAGCCCAAGCTCCAACCCTAGCCAATCTGTGCACAAGATTTGGGACTCTGCCTCCATGGCCTCCTCAAATCTAGATACAGGAGTGCCCCCCCTCAATGTAGGCTTCTCTCCATCGACCCAAGCATAGCCTGATGTGGCTGTGGTTGCATTTGCTTCACTCATCTATTCAATGGGACCTAAGTGAGCCAGACCGACAATATCAAAGTTCGTAAAGAAACTAGAATCCATCCCTGAGATCTCCTTGCCACCTACTTTTCCCCGAAAAGCAGTGATCTCTCTTACTGAGAAATGTTTGGTTGGCCAGTTCACTAGCCTTTAGCCTTCCTCCAAAACCATTCAGAAATGGGTTGAAATAAATTGGGCTCAATTCATCCAAGGAAAAAACTACATCCGTTTATGTGGAAGAGGTTTCTATACCTTCCACTTTGAAACCAAGGATGATCAGGATCTCATTTTCCAAAGTGGTCCATACTTCATGGACACCATAGGACTATATTTAAATCGTTGGACCCATGATTTCGATTTGGAATTGGATGTAACAAATTTTGTCCCTGTTTGGGTCAGGTTGCCACACCTCCCTCTGCACTACTGGGGAGATGAATCGGTGTGAGAAATAAGAAATAATGTTGGAAAATATATAGATAGAAGCGAACCAAAAGACAACATGCAGGCATGCGTAAGGATATGTGTCAAAGTGGATCTTGGAAGAGGTCTCCTGGGAGCCATAGCACTCAAGGTCGACAACTGGACACACATTCAGCAGTTGGACTACGAAAAAATTCCTTTCAAATGCAAGGTATGTCATGAGTATGGTCATTTTGCTAACAGATGCAATAAAAAAGAAGAAACTGATAAATTTGTGGAAGAAAACTATGACCCAAAATGGGAACAAGTCAAGAACAAAAATACTGCTACTAAATCTCAGCCTGCTCACCTACCTCCATCTCCTCCTAACCCTCCCTCTCCGGCCTCCAGACCTTCTCCTCAACCCTCCTGCTCAATTCCTGAAACCTCCCCTTTCTTGGGCTCCAACCCTTTTTATATCCTATCCAAAGCTCTCATTCCTTCAGATCACCCCATTCCCTCCCTCTCCCCCTCCCCCATCCCCCTGACCACTCATTTCCCTCCTCCTTCGGGCTCTCCTCCCCCTCTGGATTTCTTCTCTCAATAAGAGGACCCCCTCATCCTCTCTAGCTCCCTTTCCCTTACCTCAGACCAGATCCTCACTAGAAATAAATCAAAATAGACTCTTCCTTCCACTGAGAACATAAAGAAACTTGGAAGAAAATCTAATCGGGAAATAAGAGATGAGGCAGTAGTCAAAGATATTTCCTTGGGAACGCAACAGGCTCTAGAAAGCTTCCTCGAGAAAGACACCAAGAACAAAGAAAAATCCCAACAAGCCCATAAAGGGAAGGGTCCCTCAGTCACCACCAATAGTAAATAATGATAGTTGTCTCTTGGAGTTGTAGGGGTTTGGGTCATCCCTCCAAAATAAATTTCCTAAAAGAACTCATAAAAATGAGAAACTAAACATCCTCTTAATCCAAGAGACAAAAATCAGCAGCCAAGAGATGGACAGCATAATAGAAAAATAAAAAAATTATGAAGGTTAAGCAATTTCAGCAGATGGAGCTTCAGGAGGGATATGTACTATCTGGAAAAAAGGAAAATGGTACATGCAACACACAACAGTGAAAGGGTATTAGATAAACACAATTCTAGAAGGTGCAGTAAATGGAAAAAAACAAGCATTTATAATATATATTCACTAAATCACTAAAGGGACAAAGAAACATGCTAGAAGAATTTAATAGAGAATACAATGGAGGATCAAGAATAAAACCTCATAGTAGGAGGAGACCTCAACCTTATTCTCAAGGCGGAGGAAAAGAGAGGAGGAACCTTTCAGCCAGACCTAAATAGAGAGAGTCTTGAAGAAATCATGGAACAATGCAATATTTTGGACATCCCTCCAAAAAATGGGAAATATACATGGGATAACAGAAGAATAGGGAAGGAAAATATCAAATAAAGGTTGGATAGGATTCTCATTGGGGAGATAATGGTGGCCATTTATAGCAGAGTCTCTTCTAAAATCATTATGTCAGTAGCTTCAGACCATAAACCTGTGCTAATTGAACTTGGAACGGCAAAAAATTATGGACCCGTAACTTTCAAATGCAACCAGCTATGGGGCAGCCATGAAGAAGTTAAAAAAGTGGGAAAAATATGGAAACAAAATATCAATGGTTCACCATAATTCATATGGGAGACGAAACTAAAAGCCACCAAAGCAAGATTGAAAGACTGGGTAAAGGCTAACTACACGAAACTACCACTAGTACAAAATGATGAAATTAGTGACTAGGTGACTAAAAACGTTAGTCACCGCAATTATTTCAAGTGAATTACTACTAAATTTGAGCAATTTTAAGTGATTGAACTAAAAATGACTAACTTAAATGACTAATTTAGTCTAGGGATAAAATATACGACTAGATATTAAGTGACCAAACTAAAAACGACTAACTGAAATGACTAATTTAGTCTAGGGATAAAATATACGAGTAGATATTAAGTGACCAAACTAAAAACGACTAACTGAAATGACTAATTTAGTTTATGACTAAAATAAATGACTAGATAATAAATGACAAAATTAAAAATGATTAACGTAAATGACTACCATAGTCCAAGAGTAAAAATATGAAAAAATAATAGGTAGAACAAGTATATTTATATAAAAATCACACAGAAATCAGAGTGTATGGCTCATCCCTGGCCCCATATAAATTACTGAGATTTGTTACTACAAGAATATTTGCTTTGGAATATCTGAGACAGCTATTGAATGTAGATGAAATCAACTTCGTAACTTCCAGGAAAAAGACCCAATTTAAGCTGAAAAATCAAATTGGGCCATTCATTGCGAATAGCAGAGAAGTTGTCAATGAAATAAATGTCAAACTTAAAGAGTACAAGTTCCCATGTAGTTTTACATGGAATTATGACCCACAAGGTATTTTGAGTACAATGAGTGTAAAATGCAAGTTGCTTGTTTACTTGCATGATCCTAAGCCCCATATTGAAAGATATGCTAATAAAATTGAATGGGAGTCAAACACCCTATTTGATGATGATTTGCAGGTAGTGCAGGTAATACAGGTAGACAGTGGCAAAGGCAAGCAGATTGAACAGACACAGGTGGCTTCCACAAGCCAAGAGACTGATAATGTACATAAAAGAGACAGGGAAGGAGATAGTTTCATAGCTGTGACTATGGAGGACAAAAAATTTAGAATTTCGTATAGTAAGAGACGTAAGATAACAGAAGAAAAAAGGGATAAGGCTATAAATATTGAAAATAATGAAACAAATGATGAAGCTACAAGAATAGTCACTGAATCATTAAATGAGATTCAAAATGTAAAAATTGGAACACAACAAAAAGATATAGTCATGAAGGAAAACCAGGCTACTGTTGATTTGCCTCCCTCTTCTAAGGAAACTGACAATACAGAATCAGAGATTCAGATCAGAATCAGACATATTAAAGAGAATAATTAAGAGATCAAGAATCAAGCATATTGTATATTTCTTAAGGAAAAGCCTCAAAACAAAGACATGCTTCTTTCAACATTTGATTATTCATCTAATAAACTAGTAATGTCATTCTTGAAGCCTACAGTGGCTGAGCCAAAATAAGTGGCTGATTATTCCAAAACAGAGTTTGAAGTGGATGCAGATTCCATTCATGAATTAGATCAAATTGAATTTCATAGGAGTAATACTCAAATACTATATTCCAAAATTGTCAGTAAGACTATGAAATAAATTAGGCTTGAGAAAACAGCGCTCAACCTTCAGAATCAAATGAATTTGTACAAGGCCTTACTATATGCTAATAATTTGAGGATCAAAGCACTAGAAGATATAGTGATTGAAGATGGGGGTGACCGAGCCAACATTGAACGGGACAAAGTCCTAATTAAACAGAAAAATGAGGATATAAGTCCTCAGAGTGAAAACTCTCAAACAAAAGAAATTCTATAGCAAAAAACAGAGAATGATGAATTAAAGCAGCTTGTACATCAAATGACAGTTCAGATAAAAACAATGGAAAGCCAAATAGAACCTTTAATGAAAGAGAATGAAGAACTAATAAAAGCACAACTGGTGGTCATTCCTATAGTGATCCCCACTGTAAGCACTGCTATACCATCTACTTTGGCAGAACACTTGGCACCAAAAGGAGTATTGGCAACTGCAGTGCCAATTACTTCTCAGGAAATCTCTGCCTCTTCTTCTTCATCCTCACAGATGAGTACTCTACAAGACCAAGAAGCTGTGATCAAAGCCATGGAGGACATATCTATTAAATATAAAGAAATTCTTAGTTTGAAAGGCATTATTAAAAATCTAGAAAGTTCCAAAAATGATGCCTTGATCACTTCTAAAGGACATAAGCAAAGGGTCGATCGACTATAAGAACAGGTGAAGATTCTGGAAGCACAATTAAACCTTACATATCAAGTGGCCTATATAAAAAATCATTTATGGACCAAAATTATTGAAGGCATTCATTCTCAATGGCCTTCAATTCGGATAATTTATGAACAGAGAGATTTACTTCAAGTTGCTAGTGCAGAGATTGACAAGACTAAGAGGGAAATTGACAATAAACCAGCCGAAGCAATCCAACTCATAGATTTTTTAAACAGTAAAAATAGGGAAGAGTTGGAAGAATTGAAGATTATTGATAGGACAGAAACCATTCTTCAAATCAAAAAGGTCCTGAACAAAAGAAACATAATGAGTAACCTAGAGGATAGGTGTAAAGACATGAATGTATCCATCTCAAGATTTTTAGCCAAATACAAAACATTATCAGAATCAGGTTTGCCTGACATTCATGCATTGAATGACAAACTGATGCCTCAAAAATATTATAATCTAAAAATCAGAAATCATGCAAAAGAGCAAGCCAAATAGCCTCTGCCACAAGGATCACCAACAGGCAAAATACTTCTTCAGTATTTTGAAAATATGTTCTTTTTAGATAATGAGATCAAGCATATGTTCACTATCAAGCCTAACTTCGCCAAGTATACAGAGGCAGATGAAAGTTACAGAAAATTGAAGACTATGAAGATCCCCTCTACAAAAAAAGTGGCAAGAATTCACAGATCTGCTGTGAATTTGATGGATAAAAAACAGGAAAATCACTTGGAAATTCATATTTTACTGTTACCTCAAAGGTAAAAAATACAGGGTTAAAGTGTATCAGTAGGTGAAAGAGTATCAGTGAAAATAAAGTTACTGTTGGTTACTTTTTAATTACCACAGTAAAACAGCTCAAATTAGATGAATAAAGAGTATCATCGTTAAAAGTTAAAGGAAGAAAAGTTCTTCAACCACTTTCCACGATAAGATGCACCTAATGCCAGTAGTACTCACAGCACATCAACAATCAGTTCAAATTAGAATAATCAGTTCTATTTTTTCTTGTAAAAAGGTAACAGCTTGCAAATTGTTTTGCAACTGTCCCTCTTATTATGTTTTCTTTCCTATTTTTTATTAAAACATTATCTCAATCTCCGAGATATTTTGTAAACAGTTTTTTGTATAAATACTTCACAATTCGAAGTATTCAGTGTGAATAAAAATTTCTCAAGACAGCTATAGACTTATTTGCTGGTTATATTGAATTTGGTGAGTCAATTAGTGAAAGCAGTAGACTAGAAAGAGATCAGAGACATCATAGCTAAGGATTCTCGTGGTGACAAGATAAGTCTCGTTCTTTCCTTGTTTTCGTTGTATTTCTTTAAAGTTTACATTCATTCATATTGTGTGTTTCTAGTCTGTAATGATCAACTAAGGAAAAATTAAACAGGATTAGTGATAATAAGCTCCTTGTTCTGAAACTTGTTGGCATTTTAATGTTTTCAACTTGATAATAAGACCATAGAATTCTTAATTTCTCTAGGTCCCAGTTAGATCCCCTTCTTCAATATTCTTATCTGTAGCTTAATGATTCTTAAGTGCCCTTTTGCTCAGATTCCACCCACTCCATCAAATCAAGCCTATACATAGCCTTAGAAGGTCACCTATCTTGCCCTTAGCACATTTGCATCTATGAGCCTTATTTCCTAGTTCTGCTTGCCTAGAGAGTTGACTCCGTTGCCCAATATTCTGGTAGATCCTTCTGGTCTACCTTGAAATATTTTTTATTCCCACCAATCTTTTAAAATCAAACCCAACTGCACAATCATAGCTAGCCTAATATCTGTTACTAAAACAAAGATAAATCATACGGAGAGATCCCTCTCTGGAGTTCAAGAAGGCTAGATCTTGAATTCCCAAAGCAGTTCTTGGTTACCCTTAGCGTTCTTAACTACAAAAATCCCCATCCCACAACCTGAGAATTACTATGGTGATAACAGGTATGAGGCCAAACATGGCCACTCTCACTAGCATTCTCCCTGCCTGTGCACACTTAGCAACTCCACAACACAGTAAATATATTCATGATTATGTGATCAGAAGGAGGCTTCAGTCTGATGTTATTTTGATGAGTTCTCTTATAGACATGTATGTTAAGTGTAAAATTGTCAAATTTGCACGCCATATGTTTGACAAAATTCCTAGAAGAGACATTGTCTCATGGAACTTGATGATTCTTTCTTATGGAATGCATGGGTATGGTAAAAATGCCCTTGCTCTCTTCGATCTAATGTAGCAAGCAGATGCCAAGCCAAACCACATTACCTTTTTACTCACAATTATGTTATTAATTGATAGGAGTTATTCAAACCAAAAATTTCTCCATGGCGGAGGGTAGGGATTAACTCGAAATCAATGGTATTTTAGGTGCTAATCTATTTTGGTTGATCTTACCACGCTTGCCATGTGTTGATTTAGAGAGAAGCCATTGATATTAATGAGATGGTCCCCAATACACAGAAGGACCCATGAACGTGACTCTGCATCTAACATGAGAATGAAGGACACCCTTTAAAAGACGCAACATGAAAACACGTGGAATTGAAATTTCAATTCAGGATAACATAAAAAAACGATTGCAGAGAATTTAATGAAAGATGCGGGAAAAATGCTACGGTGATGAGACATCCTTGTCAGTATTTTGGGAAAGAATAAGTTTAAGAAGCTTGAAACAACTCATAGAGTCATGTTCAATGAGTGACCATAAACTTAGGGGTGTCAAAGTGGCTAATAATCATAGTTTATGGTGGATGATAGTCACCATAAACGAAATTTGTCATTTAGGTGATTTTTTTGGTGGCCAATGTTGTTGAATCACTATATTATATCATGGTACCATATATTGTTTTTTTAAAGGAAAAAATCTATTGTACATTAATTAAGTTGCATCTCGTGTAAATGTTTAATGTTGTGATGTTGTAAATGGTTTGCACATTACATGTATCATATATTTGTAATCACTTTTTTCAAGTTTACTTTAAGAAATAAAGGAAGAGGTGGAGGGACTTTCCATAAGAAGGACTTGCACTAACTCCTCTCCTCATATCATGCTTTTAAACATTAGCCCATAAATCAAACACATGCCCTGATTTATCTAGTCTAGAAACCCTTGGATGAATATGATAATGAACTCTTCCCAACCACTAGTTCTAACCCAATTGTTGGATGTCTTTGGTTGGCATGTGTAAATGCCTTTAATTGATCCATGGATATGTATGAAATATAATTTTGCATTGAAATTGATCTAGGTGGATATTGGTGGCCACCCGCCTATTCCACTTGGGGCCCCACCATTGTCTCTCTTAGTTTTTTTTTTCGTAACTTACTATTTTTAGCAGTTTTTCGAGTCTTGAACTTCCAGAGCCGTTTTGAAGCCCCAAATGGAGATAGTATGCCGAAGTTACATCCTCGGGAAGTTGGAACACCAATTTACCCAAACGAGGCCCATAGTTTTGGTACTTCATCTCCTAGGGTTAGGTTTTTGGACGTTTAGAATTCTCCATTGTTTCTCCATAATAAATAGGCCCTCAAGCTTCATTGTAATATAGTTCAGAGGTCTGTAGTCTCCACATCTCTTCTCAGAGATTCGTTGCCAGCACCCTAGCTATTTTATTTCCATCATGTTTGTAAGCATATTTCAATGATTCTATATTAATGAAATGAAGCCTTATTTCCATTATATTTCTATGTTTATGGTTATTTCTGTATTATGTTGCGTTCCTAAATAAATTTGGATCAGTGGTATCAGAGTGGTCTGCTTTTTCTCAATCCTTCTTTGCATGTCCCCAACAAGGTGAGGGTATAAGGAGTTAGGGCTCGATCTGGTGGAACCTTTGCAAGATCAGCCTTGAAAACCCCGACGGATGCCCATGGGGGACGAAAAGAAAGATGAGGGAGCAGGAGGTCCTATCAAAATATTTCTCGAGGAGGCCCTCGAAAAAAAAGGAACGCGATGATGGATAAATTTTCCTAGATCCTTCAACGACTGCCCACCAGCAGCGCATCTGCATCCAGCAGCCACTCTAGAGGCGCGACTCCCTTTAAGGTACAAGTCAACTTTGACATTCCCATATTTGAGGGTCAAATAGATGCATATGCTGTAGATAGATGGTTGAATCTATTAGAAGGATATTTCTCAGTTCATGACTTTTCTGACCAGGAGAAGATTATTTTTGCACTCCTCAAAGCTACCCCCCATGTCAAGGACTGGTGGGAACCCTACTGTGAGAAAAAAGATGAGACAGAACCCTCTCTGTTCTCAGCCATACCCACTTGGAATTCTTTTCGAGATGCCATCAAGGAACATTACTATCTCGTGGGGAGCTATGAGGACAAGTACATACAATTGACCACGTTGCGGCAGCAAAGGGATCAAGATGTGCATGAGCTAATGAATCTGTTCCATACCCTGCGCACAAAGTTGGGTATCAAAGATTCAGAGAAACATTTGGTGATAAAGTATCGCGGTTGTCTGCACAGATACATTCAGGAGGAAATGGAGTTCCTAGACATCTCCTCGCTTTGTACGGCATACCGGTATGCTGCCAAGATTGAGCAGAAATTCAAACAGAATAAGCGAGACTTTGGATCTGTGAATCAAAAGCAAGGGAAAGGTGCCCCCAAACCATAGAAAAAAGGACAAAGCCAAGGCATGGCAGCCCAAGACAACCTGCCAAAGGCACAAGAAAATAACAACACCGCAAGGCCAAATAAGGACACGGGAAAGTGGTGTGAGTTCCATAAGAGCTCCACTCATAACACAAGTGAGTGTTGGGCCAAGTAGTCACTGGTGGCCGAGATGAGGGCTTCTGAATCAGATGCATTCTTTGACTCTGAATCAAAACCTGACAAGGTGAATGACAAAGGGAAGCAGATTATTGATGCAGAGCCCAATGCCACTACTGCCACTCCGAAGATCTAGAAGGAGGAACCAAAATATCCAGAGGAGGTAGAGCATCTTTTCCACTCCCAGATGTGGGTAAAGTGTTCCCCGCTATGGTTCATTATCGACAATGGGAGCCAAAAGAACCTCATTTTAGCAGATTTCATGAAGCAGTTGGGCTTGCCGAGCACAGTGCACCCACAACCATACACCATCAGGTGGCTTCACCAAGGACGGGATCTCCACATCAACCAGTAGTGTCACCTTCCCTATAGCATCAAAGCCTTCACGGATGAGGTATTGTGTGACATTGCTCCTATTGATGTTTCTGATATATTATTAGGCCAACCATACTTGTGGAAGCGACATGCTGTGTATGAGTCCTAGCCTTGCGCTGTTATTGTTACTTTGGGAAATAAATTGTACAGGATACCAGAGGTACCACCTCCTCCCACTATCTCTTTGGTTATTGAAAAACAATGTAGTAAGCTCATTTCCCAAACCAGGAAATTTTTTTTCCTGATCATCCGCCCCCAGGGCAAGAAGAAGACTCTGGCCCTGAACTCCAGACATGGTTCCTCTGCACGACAACAACAAATGGACAAGGTTGTGTAGGAGTATGGGGACATCTTCACCTCACCCGCGAGGGTGCCTTTACACTATCAGGTCAAGTACCCCATTGACCTGACCCCAGGTGCACCGCTAACCAATGGACCAATCTATAGGTGCTCTGTTATGGAGAATGATGAAATCAAGACGCAAATTCAGGAGCTGCTGCAGAAAGGTCACATCCAGCCAAGTTCATCGCCCTGTGGGAGCCCGATCGTGTTGGTATAGAAGAAGGGTGGGACTTGGAGACTTTGTATTGATTATCGAGCGTTGAAAAAGATCACTGTCCGGAATAGGTACCCAATCCCATCGATTTATGACCTTCTGGACCAACTCAAAGGGGAAAAATATTTCAGCAAGATCGACTTGAAGTCTGGGTATCACCAGGTACCAATTGAACCCTCTGATGTGTGGAAGATTGCCTTCAAAGCCAAGGAGGGCCTTTTCGAATGGCTCGTCATGCCTTTTGGATTGACAAATGCTCCTGCAACCTTCATGAGTTTGATGGACGACATCTTGCGTCCATTCACCAACTCATTTTTAGTGGTATACTTGGATGACATTCTTATCTTCAGCCAGACTTGGGAAGAGCACCTCCACCACATCCGAGAAGTCCTCCAAACACTACGGCAACACAAGTTGTGTGCCAATTTGGAGAAGTGTACTTTTGGCATAACCCAGGTTCAATATCTGGGATACATTATTGATGAAAGTGGGGTGCATGTGGATCCAGCCAAGATCCAAGTCATTCGAGATTTCCTAGCCCCAACCACCCTAACAGAGCTTCGCAACTTTCTGGGTCTTGCTCATTTCTACCACAGGTTCATGTTGGGATTCTCTCATATCACTTGGCCCTTGAGTCAAGTCACCAAGGGAGGAGCGAAAGAAAAATTTTGTTGGTCGGAATCTCAACCGAAGGTGTTCATAGAAGTGAAACACCGCTTATGTTTTGCCCCAGTGCTCACATTACCAGACTTGCAACAACTATTTGAGATTGAGACAGATGCCTCTAACTATGCTATTGGGGCAGTTCTTACTCAACAGGGGCATTCAATGGCATATCACAGTGAGACATTGTCCAACACAATTCGAAAGTATCCCACTTATGACAAAGAAATGTATTCCATTGTGCAGGCTTGTCGACAATGGAAGCATCACATTTTGGGGAAGGAGACAATCATCCACACAGACCACCGACCCCTACAGTTCATACAGACACAAGGGAAGTTGCAGAACGATCGCCATTAGAAGTGGTCCACATACCTACAAAAATTTCATTTGAACATCAAGTACAAGAAGGGTAGCACCAATAATGTTGTAGATTGCCTCAGCCGACCACCAATCGTGGCCATAACCACCATTCTAAACTCTTGTGGGCATGAGACTTCTGATTGGCCGCTTCTCTATAAGAGCGATCCAGAATTCAGCTACACATACAAGGCACTCTTGGGGGTTATGCAAGTTCCAAATTTTCACCTCCAAGATGCACTAATATGTCACTTGGGACACCTTTGTGTTCCTTCAAGCGAGTGTGCCAAGATGATATGGGAATCTCACTACAGTCGAGTCGCTGGGCATTTTTGGGTCGAGAAAACAGTGGTAGTACTGTAGAAGTATTTCTCTTGGTTGAACCTTTGACAGGGTGTTGGGAAGTACATCAGATCCTGCACTGCTTGCGCCATTTCCAAACTGACCATCAAGAAGCAAGGGCTCTATAATCTACTACCTACCCCTCGTCGACATTGGGAATCCATCTACATGGATTAGATGACAGGCCTTCCTTCTACTAAGCATGGAAATGACTGTGTTTTCGTGGTTGTCGACAGATTCTCAAAGATGGCCATTATGGTGGCCTGCAAGAAGAATATCACAGTAGAAGCCACTGCTAAACTCTTCTTTGAACGAGTGTGGGTGCACTTTGGGATCCCATAGTCTATCATATGAGATCGTGACAGCAGGTTCCTCAGCACATTTTGGTCCAGCCTCTGGTCAATGTTGGACACCAAGCTCACCAAGTCCACAGCTTTCCATCCCCAAACTGATGGCCAGACAGAGGTCATCAACAGGATTATTGTACACATTCTATGCATGTATAATTCAAACCATCCACGCACATTGGATGAGAGCCTTCCCTATGTACAACATAGTTATAATCGGGCTCTCCACAGCTCAACTGGCCACAGCCCCTTTCAGGTGGGCTTGGGATTCCAACCACTCTGTCCCATTGACGTAGCCATGCCATTTGCAGCTACTTAGGCCGATTCGGCTCATGTCTAGTCTGAAGCTAACAAAACAAACAACCTCATCGAGCGCATTCAGCACATCTGCCAACAGGTTCATGACATATTGGACAGAGCCAATGCTAAGTACAAGCAACGACATGATCAACATCGGTTGCCACACAACTTCCAGGTGGGCAAAAAAGTTTTGCTACATTTGTAGAAGGAGCACCTCAATGGACCCCATTGCAAGATTCGCACGCTCCAATATGGGTCGTACACCATCACCAAGGCTGTAGGGAATAATGCCTTTAAGCTCAGTATTCCACCATTCCTCGGTCTGCACCCAATATTCAATGTAGACCGCCTTCGTCCCTACTTCCCACCTCTATTGGACACCTCTGACATTGCAGAAGAACTCACACCAAAAGAGTTAAACCCAGATTGCATGGAACAGGCCACCACAGACTGTATCATGGACATGCAAATCAAGAACACTCACCGACAAAAGATCCAACTGTATCGGGTTATCAAAGTTGGCCAACTCCTGCACCAAGGCAAGTGGTTCACCGGGGACGAAGTTGAATAGAAGTTTCCTCATCTCATGGAGGAACTCAACGCAATGGGGACCATTGCTTCCTAAGGGGGGAGGAATGATCTAGGTGGATATTGGTGGCCACCCGCCTATTCCACTTGGGGCCCCACCATTGTCTCTTTAAGTTTTTTTTTTCACAACTTACTATTTTTAGCAGTTTTTCGAGTCCTGAACTTCCAGAGCCATTTTGAAGCCCCAAATGGAGATTGTATGCCAAAGTTATGTCCCCAGGAAGTTGAAACACCAATTTACCCAAACGGGGTCCATATTTTTGGTGCTTCATCTCCTAGGGTTAGGTTTTTGGACATTTAGAATTATCCATTGTTTCTCCATAATAAATAGGCCCTCGAGCCTCATTGTAATACAGTTCAGAGGTCTGTAGTTGCCACATCTCTTCTCAGAGATTCGCTACCAGCACCCTAGCTATTTTATTTCCATCATGTTTGTAAGCATATTTCTGTGATTTGATATTAATGAAATGAAACCTTATTTCCACTGTATTTCTATGTTTATGGTTATTTCTGTATTTTGTTGCATTCCTGCATAAATATGGATTAGAAATGATACAAACACCCAAATTAACGCGAGGTATAGAAATTTCAACCTTACAACTCTCTCATCCAATATTAAATACTTCACTAATTATTCAAGGGGTAATCTACTTAATTGTATATTAAATATTAAAAACACTCGTATTAACACAAGAAAATAATAATAGTATTTAATATAAAGTTATAATATAGTTAGATGCTAACTTGGCATGTGAGATCCCCTTGTTCATGGGACAATGGATGACCTTCATGCAATGATTTAACTATTTAATCCATGGAGATACATACCTTAATTTCCCTTGGATTAAAACCCATGACATTTAAAGGGGAAACACTTTAACACAATTCTAACAAGTAAATACAAACTTAATTTGTATATGTATCAAAGTTAGTCTAAGAGTTCCATGACATGCTAAATTTTGCACAAAAGCAAGGGAACTCCTAAAGGGTTGATCAAAATAGGCATCTATGGTCGATTACGATTATCATAGGTATGTTAGTTTGGTTTTCCCAATCCACAACTTGCACACATTGTTACTAGTTTTAAAGGTACGCCATGTTGGTTTACTTGTTCATCATCATGCACATTTGGTTGTGTTCATTAAAGGCATGTTAGTTCAATGACAAAACCAATAGCTTGTCAGGTTGGTCAACTTAGCGAGTTGTGTGTCATGTCAATCATCTTAGTGAACAACATGTCATGTTGATTAGTTTATTTACTGACATCCACATTCCATTGTCATTGTTAGTGATGTGTTAGGTTGTTTATTAATATTTATTTTTTATTAACACTATCTTGGAGATTAACCCTATCAACATGCATGTTTAACTACAATTGCGAGAGGTATGCTAGGTTGGTCAACCCCATCAACAACATTTATGTTCAATTATGAATGTTGAGGCATACCACATTGGTCACCCAATTACTAACATGCACCTTTTGGTTATCACTAGTAGAAGCGTATTAGGTTGGTCAACTTGATCAACTACATGTATGGTTGATTACAAGTATTAAAGTCTCATTTGATTGTTCAATGCAATAAATAGTGTGTAAGTCTTGCTACCGTTATTGAAGGCATGTTTTGTTGGTTAAATTAGTTAACATAACATACATTTAGTATGATTTTTAGAGGCATCCAAGGATACTCAACCCATTTAAATTAATGCATAACATTGATGGGGGTTTGCTTATTGCTTGGTTGGTGAAAATAGTCTGTTATTATTCCCCCACAAGTGTTCAATATTTGTAACTGTCGATCTAAAGTGGTGATTTCATAACTTTGGAGATGCTTCTTCCACATTGCAATGTCTAAAATCAATTAATTGCCACATGCTTGTGTTCATAAAAAAAATTCAATAAAAAAATAAATGTATGTCAAAGCAAGTTAAATAGCCCAATGCTCATTGACCCACACCAACAACATTCCTAGATTGATCTCCTTGCTTGCATTTGTTAGGGTTCAACCTCATCCCTCCTAGCATAATTCATTTACTCCACCATTATGTACACATGCATAGTTCTAAAAGACATGGAAAACTTGACCATTTTCATGCCTTAAAAAATAATTTCAAAAACATTGTTACATTTGCAACACAACATATACATATGTGCAATTTGTATCAATATTTCCTAAATTTCTATGTTCTCTTAATGCAATATTCTAGCACCTTGACACCCCTTAACCCTATGAAGATCCTTGTATTGATTTCATAACCCTCTCTATTTTACAGTTTCCTTAAATTGATCTTATAACACCCTCCATTAAAATCATTAACTACACTTACATATATTCAACTTGACAAATATTAAAAAAAAAAAAAAAACTATAATTATAACACTGTATAAATGAAATATCTTAGTGTCTAAAAATAATAATATGTCCTTAAACCTCACAAAATCAACAATATATCTACATATCTAAACTAATAATACATCAAAAATATATTTACACATATAAACTAATTATATATATTTAATCATACAATGCTACAAATACTCCAATCTAAAAGTGTAGCTAACAACGACAATCCAATCAACAAAAAGCGGGAACTTCCAAACCTTGGCGGGAACCCTCCATCTCTCTCAAATTTCGCGAGAAGGTGAAAACAAGTGAATTGGGAAGGAAAATTTCCCACTCCACTGATAGAAAAAAATGAAAATAATTTAATAAAAAAAAGGCGGCAAAACCTTTTAACTCTTTTTAAAAGTAGTTTTATTTGTTAGTAAAATTTAAAAACCCTTGCTGGTTCAAGGGTTTCGTATTTGTGCTCCTACTTTCCATATAGATTTTTGGGATCCCTAGTTGAGCCGATCCGAGCCATGGGAAAACGCCGTAGGAGTTCATCAGATGACCTGGCTTCCTCTGAGGAAGAACGACCACAGAATGAAGAACGAAGAAGAGGAAGACCAAGAGGAGCTTGAAGTCGTAACTCAGCCAATCGAAGACAACAATGAAGATGATGAAGATAATCAATTGGCAGATGCATCCAGCCCAGAGGACGATCAAGATGCTTTTGGCAGCGATGAGGTTGAAACCGATGACAATGTAATTATGTTGAACTTCATTTCTTTTGCACTCCATTTATTTGATGAAATCAACCTCTTGCTTACTATGTTTCAAATTGTCACGTCAATTTTTCTACGCATGATCTTGGTGCATTTAGGTTTTAATATTCAGCGTTTTGTGATTATAGGTAGATTCAGTTAATTTATAGCCTTCCCCAGTTCGCTAGGTTTGAAATGATGTTTTATTTTTAATTTTTTGTTAGTTTTTTGTGTGTACACTTGTGTTGTAACAAGAAACAATTGCAATTAACCTCTGTCTGAAGACTTTGTATTCATGCTACTACGAATCCCTCCATAATCCCTCCATTGAGGAAGAGCAACAAATCTAATCAGAAACTCCAACTCGTTAACATATAAACTCCTTCTCGTTAACATATATCTAAAAGGCGACACTGAGCAAGATAATAAGGGAGGGATATGACTTCGAGATGAATCAGAATTCCCGTCTCCCCACTCCTGGCTGCATGGCATACTACTGATTGATCAGATTATTTTATGCTAGCTTTGCCTTTCATAATGTCGGCATGCTTGTATGCTTTTGTATGTTTTATATAGGTGTGAGAATAGAATTTCCCTTTCAACCTTCACTGGATACCCAGTTCGAGCTGCGCTACTTAGATACGCTACTAATTTGATAAAGCATCTTAAGTGAATTATTGAGTGCCCCCTATCAATTAAGTAAAACAGCTATTCTTTCAAGTTGGATTGAGCACATAGAGAAATTATTCCATTGTTTCCTGCCCTAGTTCAGATATTCTCTCTTTGTTGGTTCTCTATAACCGACAATATATGCATCCCACTGATCTGAATCTGCTATTTTGGGGAATCATCAGGATCTTTGCCGAAGCCTCGAACTTGCCATTGCCAAAAATAAAAAATGATATGAAATCATCCCATAATTCCCTTTTATTTCAACCAAATTGACCATTGTTCCATTAAATATACCAGAAATGGACCTAATCTAATCTTCTCCATGAAAATGATAGCATACAAGAAAAGTGATATATCGACGGATAATATAGAGTCTGCCTCTCTGCTGCTTCGATACAGCCCTGCAACGCCTTACGCTAAACCCGAGGCCATGATGATCGCGATGTATATTAGCCGCTTTCCATTTTCGTTGTGGTTTAGTGGTAGTACGAGTGGAATAACACTGACCCATTATTTCCTTAAAAAAAATACCTCCAATCTAGAGTTGCAGACCTGGGTATCCCAGAGATATTTAACCGAGTTTCAGAAGGATGATGACTCAATGAAGGAATATTTGATGTAGTAGGGTGTTACATGTGATATTTCAGGGCAGTGGAGGTCTAATATACATGAGCTAATTTGTACCTATATCTATACCCTTGTTTATACCTATAGAAAGGGCTTTGACTGATCTTGTCAATGTATGATTGGTTGGGTACCTGCTCTTTTATGTAACTATGAGAGGTTTTATCGTTAACCAGTATCAGTCAGTGCAATTTTAGTCATTATTCTTGTTAGCATTATGGCCTAGATTTCTTCACAACCCAAAATCTCTTGAATGACTAGCTTAATTTGAAAGAACACTTTTTCTATCAAAAACAATTTTCTTGCTGATTTTTGTGTAATGAGATCCATGCAGAAGTTTGGCTATCTCAGAATTACCTTAATTAAAATGATATTTTTCTTGTGAAAGCTTTGAAATGTGTGCGATATTTTCATTACCTTGAGTTCTTTGAGCTGAAATGATTTTTTACTTAAAACATTGGAGACAACCATCATTAACGTGTAAATCTATTTGTAACTTCTGTTAATAGTGTCATTTTTCCAACATTTATAGGAGAAAGTATTTTTTTTGGCAATAATTTTTTCTAACACATTCTTTCTGCTAGGTAGAAAAGGATAAAATATATTGTGAGAACATGTGTTTGATTGGAACTATGTTAATGAATTTTACCAAAATATTGTTTTTATTTATTATATTCCATTGGTTTTTGTTAAATTGTCTTTAAACTTTCTCGATTAAAATATTATTTTATTATTTAGGCATTGAGCTTTTTATCATAAAATTTCTAGCATTGTTGCAAAGAAAAACTTGCAGAGATTCAAAGTTGTACATCACAGAATTCCTTTGGTATACAACTTAAAACAACCTAATCTTCTAATTACTTTACTAAAAATAGATATTAGAAAAATACATTATGACTGTTGACTTCTTCTTGCCCATTGTTGGAAGGAATGGAGTTTGGCTTTCCAAAATCAATGTCTTCCATCATTTGGTGAACTGTTTCTTCCTCTTTAGAATCTCTTTGAATTCAATTTGTTGAAATCATGTTGTTAGAAGGTGCAATGCGAAATCCTTTACTAAGACTGATAATCATTTTCTTCAAGAATCAAGATATGACATTCTGCCTCAAAGACATTGATTTATGTGTTTTCTGGTCCACATTATTCATAATTATAATATTTTTTGTAGTCCATTGGTGTTCATTTTAATTTAATTTAGAAGTCACTGGAAAAATAGAATATATATTTCATTATATGGACTTTTCATGTCTTTGAAGAACCCTTTTAAACTCTCGGGCTTCATTATAATCCACTAGTGTGACAGCCAATAAAGAAACTTTGATGCAAGCTACTGACTGATTGTTAAGCTTATCCAAGCAACACATCCTCTCTCAGTATTTCTTGTAGAAAGCTTCAATATAATCCTCTTCTGGCTCTGATTTTCAGAATGATGATGGAGAATCTTCCATTGAAGCTCCACTCTCGCTCTCCCGAACACCGGACTCGGCTAGATCGGACTCACAAGATATGAAGTAAATTAAACATCAACATGTTACCTCCATCACCAAGCAAGAAAATCTCAATTTGACTTCCAAAGTCTTTGATATTATTTAGAGAAATAGAGTACAAATGCCAATGTCGTTTTCTCAAGCATGAGCTTTGAACCCTTGCTTGAATGAGAGCAATGGGTTATGTTTATAGATATTTTTTAGAGAATCCCAATGAAGAACTGATCAACCAAGTGGCATGTTGATGATAATCCCAAGGGAGATTCAAATTTTCTAAGTGGCCGTTGATTTCTTCCAAGTGTTCTTGTGACTGGTTGTAGAAGACTCTGTCGGCTGAGCAAAAATCCTCTAAACTAATGTGTGAATTGGCTGAGTAATACGTGTGTGCAATGAGTGGAGTTGAAAGGGGAGTATACTCCCACAAAATCTCAGCTAATTTTTTTTTAACTCATCCTCTAAACTATTGTGTGAATTGGTTGAGTAATACATGTGTGCAATGAGTGGATTTGAAAGGGGAACAGACTCCCACAAAATATTAGCTAATTTCTTAGTTAACTCATCCATCAAACAAGTGTCCAATACTGTTGTGTATGTCCTTTATAGATTGTCTGCATATCTCCACTCTAGTTCTATGTGTTAGTTGTAGTCTGTTGTGAGTAGATTGCGTGGAGGATGAGCTGAATAGATGTAGGAGGGAGGCTAAGGGGAGTCCAGCTTTCCAACTCTGAAATAAATTTGCCTTGAAAATTTCCAACTAAACCTTACCAAAACATGTGTACAGGCTGATGTGTGGAGTATTCTCAGGCTGCTGCGTGGAGTTTGGAACTAACATATCATATTTCGAATTTCCCTTTCCTGCAATGAGTATGTGTGGAACATAAAGGGGGGATTGAGGTTGCGTCTACATAAATTTGTGGTATCTACAGAATTCAATGTGCTCCCTCCTTGTCTTGGCTTGTTTGGCACTTGAACTTGTGGACCCTAGGTGGATGCTCCAATTTCCCTTTGACTCAGCCTTTGACTTCATCTTGATTTTCCATGTCATTTTCCTTAGCCCCTTTGACTTGGAAAAATAATAAACAAATCACCACTTATTAATTTTTTTATTTTTTCTTCACTTTTTTCCACTAACATTAGAGAAAGTGGGGTTTTAGGGGGCAATAATGACTTTTTGACCCTCAAAGTGTACATTAGAAGAATGTTGGGATGGAGAGCATGAATTTTTAGTACTTATAAGACCCCAACATCTTCTAGGCTCACTTAGTTACAATTTTTAATAGATAGATTTCCCACCCTGAGTCTTCTCATTGCTAAACGAAGCTTCTCTATAAAAAAAATCATAATCTTCATCATCCTCATAGTTGTTTAGTGATGGGTTACCCATCAGCAAAAGATTCATGACCTTGGTCCTAAATTCTTATATACTCCTCATTCTCCTCCATAACCGATGCATATTCATTAGGGAGTTGTCTTTAGTTGCAAAATATTCACATATTTCAAGGTAATCATAAATAATTTTCAAACTAACAACTTCATCTCACCACCATGGCACAAAAGGAGATAATTGTGGAACCAATGAGATGAATTATAACTCCCAGTAATAAATTAATTTTATTCTTGCAAGATCAGTGATGTGAAATTAATGGGAGGAATGACTCGGCCATCTCTAGAACCATGCACATTAATCGATAAAGAAGTGACTAGGTCTATGTTATCCAAGCGAAGGCTTATATCCCTCCATCACACTTTTTGTACATGGAACGGTCTAGCTAAACACAATTTGTATTGCCTCTTTCATTGCCGAAGTGCTAGTGATGTATATGTATGTCACGTTGTGAAATTGAACAACGAAACTATGATTGTTGCATGGTTTTAACTGATTGTGGCATCACAATGGAGGGGCACAATAATATTGATTAATGGGATTTGAGATGTTAATCATGTTCACATGTTGGAACATTATTTGTTGGGCATACCTAGAACCCCCTACCATGTTTTTAATACTGATTCATTTTTTTTGCGATTGAGAGAAGATCCATTAACAATCATGTCTCAAATTGTATCTTCTGAATCCCTGATGCCAAGACTTCCAATACTTATTCTGTGCTGAGGCCCACAAACTAGTTTGTTTATTTCAATGTCTGAGCTTTTTGTAATTACAGAAACACAATCATCTCCTGTTGCAATTGTCCAATTCTGAATCACTACATGTCGAGAGGCTGAGACGTGAATTCCATTTGTATTTGGACTATCCCTAGGAGCAACAATTTCCAAGTTTGACTTGAACATGTGTTGATCGAGCTATTTCAAAATGGATTTTTGGACTGTCCTTGAACTTCAAATCTCTCAAATGTACATTTGAGATAGAATATAACATAAATGATGTGGGGACACTGTGGAAAATATGGTTTTGGTCTCGGTTGCAATCACCAACCCACCATTTCTAGGTTGTCCCATCAATAATGCCTCTGCTATCAATAACTAATCCTTGGACCTTGGATAACATAAGCTATTCATTGTGGTCTTGGACGAATTTGGTAGAATATATTCTCCTTAGATTTGGAACCCAAGCAAAGGGAAGTCCATGTTATGTGATGCATCCTCAGACTTGGGAAGTCATCGAGAGTAAATGATATCTTATTGACATTCCATGCAATTTTTTGGGAGATAGTAAGGCTAGATATTTTTCATGTTAATTAGTGGTCAAGAAATAGTCATTTTGTAATTGACGGCACAGTCTATTAGTGGAATTAGCTTGTGGAATATGACTTTGCATACATGATTGTTGATGGTTTCAAGGAGGAGAATCATTACATCTGATTATGTAACACGTTGTGTCTGAAAATGTTTGCACCGTGGAGAAGTTAAATTGGAATAGGGGCAATCTTGTTTGCTGCAACAAAAAATCTGACATTCTTTTATACCAAGGATCTTACAAAGCTAATTTTGGGTCTTTCAAGATTCTTTTCCTAGTAGTTTTCAATGTTCTAAAATGTGTTGTTATCAAAATTTGACTTTTGCAGCCAATGGTATTTTTGTTTTAAAATTACATCTCTAGAAAATATTTTGTTTTCCTGGACATTTAATGCAGTTATAGTTTATAAGCTTCAAATTCCATGAACATTGATTATAATTTAGTTCACTTATCATATATTTGCAATTTGAAATTGCATCGTGATGCATGCCAATCATATAAATAGTCAAAATTGCATTTTAGGATCCTATAATGAATTGTAGAACAAATTTTTTTATTTTCATATTGAACTATAGTGTTCAGTGTGTCTATTTCCATAATGCTATTTGTAATTGACAATAACTGAAGGGGTTAGTCAAATTTGAAGGTTGTTGCTACCTTTTATTGTTGGTCATAGAATCTGTTTGATTTTCTGTTTTCAATTTGTTGTGAAAAATTTCAATTTATTTGCATGAAATTGTTGGGTTCAGAAGTCATTTTTTTATTAACCCTGTTAGTGCCCAAATCATGTTACCATAAATGGTTTCACAAGATATTTTTCCAATAGATGGTCAAGAAAGAGGAGTATTTAAAAACATCTATAATATTTTTTTAGAAGTACCATAGTACACAATAACATTGAGTACTATCATGGGAAAGGAATGTTTGGATGTAAATTAGGTTGCATTGTAGGAGGAAGGCTTTACTTTAGATTATCCTTGAGCTGAGCTGTTGATTGGATTGTTTGGACTATATAGAAAAATAATTATTTTTTACTTTGTGTTTAGATTATACATGAAAATTAAAAATTCTAACATTTAATAAAATCACAAATCTCACGTTCTTTTATACCAATTTTTGTTCTTTCAAGATTCTTTTCCTAGCAGTGACCATTGAGTAGTCTATGGATGGAGGAGAATCAAGATTAAAATGGTTTGAGTGCTAGGTCGGGAAGTTTTTGATGTGGATTCTGAAGACTTGAAGAGTTTCCATTGCATAATGCAAAGTTGTCATGACTTGCTTGTAAATTGAAATCATGAAAACTCAACAAATTGTTAGGATTGTTACCATGTATTGTGAGAGGATGGATTAGAGCATTAACCATTAAGTGGATTTAAGATTGCAATTGGGAGGTTGGATGATCAAAATGGTAGTTAGAGACACCATTTCCTATCAAAGTTAAAATCCCAAAATATTTGTACTATGTGGAGTAAGGATAGAGCTAAACATTAATGACTATAACTGTAGGTAGAATCAATTCTCACTCGATTGGAAATTGTGCTTGAACATATTTTCCAGACTTGAAAATAACATAGTCAACAATATCATAGGATCATATCAACATACATCAAAATTTCCAAGGAGCATGGCATGAAGTTGTGAACTAAGATGGACAAAGTTCAATTTGTCCATTATTAAGAGTCAAATCCAAAATCATGTTTCAAAATATGGTAATACACAAAAAATATAATAGCTTAGGTATAAGTGGCAAAGAAGGCCCTCATGCTTTTGTGTAGTGTTGCTCCAATTGCACGAACTTATTTTTTTGGTTATACTGGATATTGGAACTTTTAACCTTGCTAAGCAGTTCATTTGATGTTGCATCTAGGTTGCCCATGTAAATGATAATAAGGTAGATGCCTAGTATGTGAAACTAGTCATGATTTTGGTTTGTCTCGTCAATCATAGTTGATTTTTTCTAGAAGTGATTGGGTCAAGCATATGTGAAAAACCAAACTTAATCTTTTCAAGATTTGTTTTCAATTTTTTCCCTAGGTATTGACAATATATACGAAAACTACTAAATTCCAAAATAGTATCGGAAAATGAGATGAAACCAAACTGCCATTTTAGTGACAAACATAGTGGTTGGGTTGAAGTGTGGGAACCATGGGATAACAAAAAGATCTGCTCTTCCCTGGAGGACCCTCTTCAAAATATTCAGGACAATAATCCAGATAAGAAAATTAAATAATAAAGAAACCTTCAGAGTATAGATACACTTCATAGTAATTTTTTTTCTAGTTTGAATAGATCCACTTGTACATTTCTAATATAGGTGTTGTGAATCAGACTTCTGTGCATGTGATTCACATAAAAAAATAAGGTTTGTGACCTCTTTCTTAGATAACTCTACCATTGTGACCTTTATAGCTTGGGCTCATAAGGAAACATGCACATTTAAGGTGCATGCTAATAGAGGACATTTATTTGCAACGCGTTTTGTGGTTTATTCTTGACCCATTAATTAATGACACCTATGATTAATAAATTTGGTAATTTTAAATATTGTAAAATTGATTACAAATTATAGTCGTTGAAGTGGAGGGGTTTATTTGAGACCTTATCCTTGAAATAAATAGTCTCTGAGGATGAAAACACGTGTTTTCCCATCACTCCTTTTTCTAGGCACAACACCAAAATTAGAATAGTGTCTTTGCATATATTAGACAATAGATAATGGTCACCATGCTGGTTTCCTGCAAAAAACGTTATTGTTAGTCCACAAGGATCATATGCATGAGCTCTACTTTTTTCTTTTTATTTACTATAAAATCAATAAAGTTCATCCAAAATATTAAGGTTTTCCCTATGATAGACTTGACAATAATTTGAAAGCTTGCTTTGATTTCAAAGCCCTCTCAAATTAAGGTCCCCTAACATTTCCATTGTTACCATTTCCTTTTTTCAAATACTTTTTGTTCAAATATTTTGTTGAACACTTTCCATGCAACCTCAGGTCCAAAGGAAAGATTGTTTTTTTTTGCCTAAGTGATATTGATTGAAACGTGTTAACTACCGATCCATTTATGACTACATCCAATAATATTACCTTACCATACCCCTAAGAACACATCTAAGCCATTATTTTTTGTGCTTGGACTATCATGTTAGTCCCTAAAGAACAGTTTGGGTTCTTCCATTACTAATAGAAAAAATCATAGAGCTCTTTCCATATGAGCCACGTTGACATATTTTCAAGTTTCTTTGTGTATGTTAGTTCCTTTGAGCAAACTAAAACCAACAATAACCTAGGCACCTCTGTTTGTACTACCTTTAATCTCTGACACTTTGTGATTGCCACTTCAAGGAATTCCTTCATTGTGCGAGGCAAGGGATGTGTTGACTAGTTAGTGAATAGTAAACATCCCAATATTTGTGGTGTTCTTGGCCTTAATAGCTTTATTAGAAGGCTTAGAAATTGATCTTCGCCTAGAGGAATAACCATAAAGCTCTAGGAAAGTTTTGCATTCACTCCCAAAGTTCCCTCTATGGCTCGGGCTCATAAGGAAACATTCTCATTTAAAGTCCATGATAATAGAGTTCATTTCTTTGCAATAAGTTATATGGTTTTATCTTGACCTCTTAATTAATGACATTTATGATTAATAACTCTTTAGTAAAGTTTAATATATTTTAATCTTGATTAAATTAAATTATAGCATTGGAGTGTTAATACTCTAATATTATGCACTTGGATAATTCATTATATTAAAAGGTACCCCTTCAATGGTATTTTAGGTATGTCTTTAATGGGCATTTAACACGTGCCTCAATCTTGATAGAATATAAAATTTTGAATGATTCGTTTCATGTAAATGTACTACACAACATGCTATATTGTGATATGTGTATGCACATATTTTCTCAAGCTCCACACAGAAGAAGGTTTCAGAACTAAGGAAAAATATTTATGATGTTACTTGTTTACAAATTTGAGAAAGCCTCAAGGGTTACAATCAAAATCTAGAAATTTTGTTTCTTGGTGGAATGTGAGACATTCTTGGATTTTTATAATGCTTTAATGCTTGTTTAGGATCTAGGTAAGTGTGAATGAATAAAAGCTTTTTGTCATTGTTCTATATTGGATTCCCATTCTCTCTAAGTTATCAAAGGCAAGTTAAAACTTGATTAGACTAAGGGACACCATATTCCATTGCCAAACTTTAACCTTACATGGAAGTTCACTACACTTGTTTGATACTTCCACACATTTTGAGGGCATGCCAATAGAAATGTCATTTTTGTTGGATACACTGGCATTGGTTAGATTTAGAAAGTTATTTTTTTCAAATATGTTGTTTTCATGAAGTAATATTTCCAACCAAGAGGATAAAGACTTGGCATGTATAGGACATATTTGTGTTATTTCTTGCATGTATTTGTGATTTATTAGTATTCCACCACTAATAACTTCATTACGTAGTTGTCCGTTTAGTAGTATATTACAACAATGACTTGTTAAAGGAAAACGATTCTAGTTTGTTTGAACGTCATAAACTGGAAGGAAATCTAGCCTTGAATTAGAAAATGCAATATATTATGAAAAATATGCTTTTTGATCAAATATAGGCCCGTTGCTTGATCATTAAAAAAAAGGTCACGACAAAAAACAATGATTTTGGACATGATGAATTACATAACTCTCCAACTCAAATACCAGTTAGCATATTTTGTTTTGTCTGCATCAGAGAAAAATGAATGAGTAACCTTAAGTTTGCTTTGAATATTTATAGAATCATTTTAGAGATTCTAAATGGAAATTTTGTGTGCTAATCTTGCTCAATTAATTACAGGGAAAACAAGGGGCATACATAATTTGTTAGCTTATGGGAATTGGATTCCTTTTCCCTTGGAATAGTACGTTGATAATTGAATATTACTATATTGAAACTATATTCCCAGTTAGTATCACAATTTACAAATTCTTGTCTTATTCTTTTTTAGTTCCTTGTTGTAATCTTGTGTCAGCAATACTTTGCTCCACCCATTAGATTTCTACTAACCAGTTTTATTGTTGAAGTGTCACTGCTTCTTAGAGATAACTAGAGGAAATGATACAACTACAAAAGTGGAGCATGAGACATTCTTAGTAGAAATTGCTAGCTCTGTTTTGTTTATTTGTGACATTTTATTTGATTTGTTTATACAATTCATCTGGCCAACTAAAGAAAACTTGTTTGAGTTTCTTGCTTTTTTGGGGAAAAATGACATTAACAATATTGCTGATGTTGAGGTATATATCATATAAATCCTTTATAGTCTAATTTAGTTTATACTGCAGTGTTCATTGACTTTCATGTCTTATACTCTGCATTGTAACTTTTTTTGTTTTCTTTTTGCAAAAAATGAACTCAGTATTGACGGTAAGAAACAAGGATTGAAGAAAGAGGGGAACAATAATACTAGAGTGACAAAGAGAGAGAAGTGTACTGGTCTAGTGGTACTCGTAGAGCCAATATCTCGCATAGGACACACATATAAAGACTGATGATAAAGTTTTCAGAGTTGGTGAATTCACTTGCAATTCCTTGGCAAGATAATGATAATGTTTTGAAGTGATGAACAATATTTTATCTGTAAATTGTACTCCAACCAATATTAAGTTGGAAACTCATATTGTAATACTTGACATTTTATATAATGTAATTTATGTGGCTCGAATTATTTATAGTTGCACTTGATATTACTTGGTATTGTAATTAACATATGTAACTTTGCGTTTTCATATTAGATGAAAATGTAAATTGCATGACTTTTTTTTTTAAATTTAGTTGCAAAATCATACTAATTCATTTATGTTGATTAATAATGAACACATAAAATCAATCTAAAACTATTAAAATAGTAGTTTATATTGATTAATGATGAACACAAATAAAATGAATGTACAGCTAAATTAGTCATTTATAATGATTATTAATGAAATTAAATGAAATGAATATAAATTACTAAATTAGTCATTTATATAATGAATTAATGACTATTGCAAATGATAAATTTGTGACTATAAATGATGACTCAATTTTGCATATATACGACTATTAGTAGCTAATTTACAGTATCTTATAACACGACTAAAATTTAGTCATATTTATTCGGTCATTAATTGGTTTCAAACGATGACTAAAATTTGCATATATATGACTATTAGTAGCTAATTTACAGTATCTTATAACACGACCAACATTTTGGTCATATTTCTTTGGTCGTTAATTGGTTTTCTCTAGTGATCATATAGTAATATTTTGTTGTATATTTGGTCATTAATTGTGACAATTAATGACGAAATCAAAGATTAAATCAATGACCAAATCAATGACCAAATTAATGACGAAATCAATGACTAAATTAATGATCAAATCAATGACTAAATTAATGACCAAATATACAACTAGACAACAAAATTGCGATAACTAATTAATGACTAAGCTAAAAACAACCAAAATTTGGTCGCGTTATAAGATACTGTAAATTAGCTACTATTGGTCACCGACCGAAAAATAGTCGTTTATATGCGAAATATAGTCATTTTTTTAGTAACTAATTAGCCATTTTTTACTAGTGTACAAAAGGCGAAAGAGGCCTTGAAGAAAGAACTAACAAAAATTCAAGAGGAAATGGAAAATACTGATAGCACAGCTGAAAGGCAAGCAAAGAAAAAAGAAATATAGTGGAAAATTTATAGGAACACTAGACAAGAAGAAGAAACATGGGGGCTAAAATCAAGGAAACATTGGATTCAAGCTGGAGATAAGAACACTACCTTTTTCCATAAATCAGCCAAAAAAAGAATGATAAAAAACAAAATTGAAAAAATAGTGGGAGAAGGAGGGCAAGAAATAAAGGGACAAGAAGATGTTAAAAGAGAGGTCTTTCGTCACTTTAAAGCTCTCCTAACAGCTGTAGACAGACAGGAAAAACCGGAGGAATTCTTAACGCGCATCCCAAAGTTAATTGATGAGGAAAAAAACAATTCCCTCTCCAAATAAGTCACAGAAAAAGAAGTTATGGCAGCTATTTGGGATCTACATCCAAAAAAGGCACCAGACCCAGATGGCTTTCCCATCTCGTTCTACCGCAAATTCAGAAAAATCATTAAAAAATATTTGTTAAAGATGATCAAATATGTCATAAAAAAAAAAGGTAGGTGGATTTACCAATTCCACATACCTCGCCCTCTTTCCAAAAGACCCCCATCCCACCACCCTCAACAGATTTCGGCTAATTTCCATATGCAATACCTCTTACTATATCATCTCTAAAATTCTTGCCAGAAGGCTCAAACCTCTTCTCCACTCTCTCATTTCAGAAAATCAAGGAGGCTTTGTTCCCAACCATCAAATATTTGATAATATCATCCTTTTTCAAGAAGCTCTTCACACGAGTCTCTCTAGAAATGAAAAGGGATTCATCCTAAAAATGGATATGGAAAATGCTTTTGACAGAGTTAATCTCAACTTCCTTGCAGCTATTCTAAATAGATATGGTTTTTATCAAGATTTCATCAACACAATCAAGGCTTGCACAATAAGACCTTAGATTGCTCCTCTTGTCAATGGTAGACCATGTGACTTCTTCCAAAGTTCAAGGCAGGGCTACCCTCTGTCCGCTTTTCTTTACATCCTTATGGTTGACTCTCTTATCAAGAAATTGGAGCATAGTAGAAGAAATGCTACCTTAATAGGCCTCACAATTAGCAGCGGAACCAAAAGAATAAACCACTCCTTGTTTACAAATGACAACCTCTTATTGGGTGGAGCATCTTGTATAGTTGCTAGAAGATTTAAAATAGTCCTTGACAATTTCATGGATGTTTCAGGAGGGCTGGTCAACAATGGAAAATTTTTTATTTACAGCTGGAACACCTCCATAAGAACTATTCAGCAGATGTCCCGAATTTTGGAAATTCCTTATCTAAACAACTGGAATCACTTCCAATATCTTTGGTTTCCATGAGAAAAACAAATCTAAAGACAAAAATATGGAGCATATATGCTGAAAATATGAAAGCCAAAATTCAAGCATGGGGGATGCTATGGTTAACCCAAGTGGGTCAAATCATCCTCATCAAATCAATTCTTTTAACCTTGCCCTTATATCAGTTTGCATTAATAGCATTGCCATCAATCATCCATAAGAAAATTGAAATTATCATAAGAGGATTTTTATGGCAAGGAGGGAAAACTGAAACAAAAAATTTGAGCCTTGTAAATTGGAAACAAGTCACTACACATTACAAAAACGGAGGCCTCTCCATAAAAACCCCTAGAATAATGAATCTGTCTTTGGTAAATAAGGTTTCCTAGAGGTTCCTTACTGGAAAACTCTGGTGGAAAGCAGCATTAGAGGAAAAATATCTTAATGCATCAAGAATCTCTATTCTAGAGAAAGGTCCTCCCACAAGACACTGCACCCAAATATGGAAACTCATCTCCGATGAAATTCACTTAATCAAGGAACACATATCTATAAGGCCTTGAAATGGGGGATGAATCATCCTATGAAATGACAACATATTGGAAATCCTCCCTTAGGCAACAACTCGAACAACAAAGAACTAAAGAGGTGGATGATAAGAGAAGGATGCAAAAAATTGGAGGACATCTCCAACTAGGAAATGGATGGCACTTGGAAACATTGCGACAGAACTAATTTTCCCAATCAATTAACTAATAAATGGAATCTTATGATCTCTCTTCTCACAGGAGCAACACCAATAGACAAAAACAATCAAGACGCTTACTACTATAAACCTATTGGAGGAGAGTACTCAGTTAATACTGGATATGAAAAAATCCAAGAACATCGGAGTAGTAGGAATGCCAATATTGGAAGCAAGCCTGGAAGGTGGAAACCCTTCCAAAAATTAATATTTTCCTATGGACATTGCTACATAGAAAATCGCTAACAGCTGAAAATTTAAAAAAGAGAGGAATATGTGGCCCATCTCAATGCCCCCTCTATCTGAAGGAAGAGGAAACAATTGAACACCTTTTTCTAGAGTGTTATTTCTCTAGAAAATTTTGGGAGACGATGGTGTCACATATTGAAGAAAATTTGAATTACAGGCTCCCTCTAAATCAGTTCATAAGTAAATGGAGAAGAAAATTTCCTCACCCCTTCAAAAATAAATCCATAATTCAGAGGTTCTGGAATAGCCTTCCATCATTCCTCTACTAGAAAATATGGTTAACTAGAAACCGGAAAATCTTCAAAAATAAAAATCCCACAGTAAACACAGTGACTTCAAAATCTTGGGGGTTGATAACTGAGTTCCTTTCAGCTAAAGGACTCTATGGAATAGATATGGCCCAACTACAACATGATGAGAGAAGATGGATTGGTTTTGCCTTTAACAAGATCATCATCAGTCACTTGCCAAAAAATACAAAGGCTCATCAAATCTAGAAAATAAGAAAGACTGAGGCATAGTTTCAGAGTTGGATATATTCTCTCAATAGGGCCTACCTTTTCTTTGATGGAGCATCAAAGAAAAATCCAGGCAAAGAAGGATCATGAGGTCTCATTATCCACAAGGAAAATCAGTAATGGAACCATTTTTGGAGACTCCTCTCTCATCATACATGCAATGGTGAGTGGTACTCTTCCAAAAAATGTAGCTCTCAGTCAAATTTTGTACAGAGCCAAGAATATTGTAAAGTAGATAGGAGTGGTCAATTTCTATCATATCCTTAGAGAAAACAACATGCAGGCAGATTCCCAAGAAAATGAGGGAGTTCAAAGAACTGTTGGCCAAGTCAAAATTGACAGAATCACAACCCACCTCCCTATACCATGATGTTTTCTCCTACTTCCCTTTTCTTGATGCACTCCCATCCTTACACAAGACAACAGAATTGCAACCAAGACATGATTTTATTCTTTGTCTTCACACACTCTAATCCCACGGAAATTGACATGTGCAATCTCCCAAAGATTTTCAACATCCCGATTCAGAGTACCCTCACCTAGATTCTCTTACACTCTCTCGTGACTTCTCATTGAAGTGATGTCCCTCTCCTCCCATATAATAAACATGAAATGGTAAGATATTGCGCAACAATTCCTTTAATTTCAAGTGTGCAGCCTCCTTTCATGCCTCTCGGCCCCTTACCGCCCCCTCCTTCTAACCCAACTCCTCTCTCAAGCCTCTGTTCATATTTCCCTTCTCTCCATTCCCTCTTTTGTTTTCATTTTCAATCTCTTAGTGCCGAGTAGCTCTTTCCTCTCTTGCGCTTACAAAGCGCTCCCCTCACTCTTCCCTCCCTTCGCTGCCTCCCATACTTTCCCTTTTCTTTCCCTCATTTGGGCGACCTTCCAATCCCCTTTCATTCTTTGTTTACTTGTCTTTCCCAATCTGTAATATTATTTTTTCTCACTATAAAGAAGGCAGAAGTGTTTCCATAAAAAAACAAAGCAGCACTCACAGAGAAGGCAAAAAAGTGTTCAAAGGAAAAACAACGTTATCTACAACCAGCAGAAAAGGAAGCAGTGTACTCCTTCATTATATCTCCAAGAAAATGGATTCATCATATGACAAAAAGCACCCCTGTGCCTTTTGTAAATCTCATAGAGTGGTGATATAAAATTTGAGGAGCCAAATCTAGCAATACAAAGCTCGCACTAAAGTTGAGATGGCCATCCTCTGGGGGCAATGGGATATATGCACCAAAGATTTAATGAAGGTTCAAAATCGATGCAATCACTTGAAAGAGTATCTTAAATTTCTACGGGAATCTCTCATCAAAAAGTCAGAACAAGGATCCTTTGGATCATGGAAGTGGATACAGAGATAGCGAGAACACTGTGAATAAATCTTCATCCATATCTTCAGGTTTTCCATGTTTTCTTCCAGGTTTAAATGAGATAATCTAGATTTTTTTTAAAAATGAAAGTAATGCTTCCCCAGCAGAGATAGCAGCAATAGTATCACTCATGGAGTAATGCTTCCCCAGCAGATAAATCCATCTTGTAAATTTATTGGGGTGATTTTGTAACGAGGAATTTCTTCTCCTCCACCCTTTCACATAATACAACATAATCGAACTTGTGCAAAAAAAAAATGTGTGCAAGCCTTTTGCACCTTTTTGCAAGTTACCTTCACTTAAATTGCTTCCTATATGCCTTCATCCTCTTCCAACATTTTGAAACATCATTGTTACATAGATCATAATAGGAACAACAACTTTTCTTCCATTCAAGCATGAAGATTTGTCATGCTTATCAGAAACATAATCAACTTGACTATGGGAATAATTATACCTCAAATGATGCTTTGCTTGTCCATATTTTTTACCTTATTGAGGAGATGAACTTACAGAGGTTCCAACTTTTCTTTGAAGAACAGCATCAGTGTTCATGTCTTGATAGTTGTCAGAACTCTCATGCTCACCATCAGCTGCATGTCTACACACATCTTGCTACAACATAGGCTTCAAACAATGGAAATCAACTTGAAAACAAACTTGACATGTTTGTGGTTTAGAACTTGTGACAAAATTTCTTTTTGAAGTTGTCTCAAATGCCTTCATGGCTGTAGATTTTTCGCCATAAGATTCAACAAAGCCTAGACCAAACTTCTTAGGTCTTTCCTCAACCAAAATAGGATCAATCATGCCTTGTGCATGTTTTCCTATACCCTTTCCTTCATAGCCCATTTGAAACATCAACTTGGACCCTATACCTCTAGTGTGCTTTTCAAATGAACCTACATATCTTTCTGAAGAGGAAACTGAAGACAAATTTGAGTGATTTACCTCTGCTTCTAGCGTGTTCTTGGTTAAGGCCTCTTGGGCATGATGGAGCTGCATATCCATCTCATGCATTCTTTGAAGAAGTCCTTCTTTCTCTTGCTTCATAGAAACCAATTTCTCATGAAGTCTAGTGCTTTCTCATCTATCTTCATATATAATTTTCACCATATCATTCATGATGTAGAAGTCTCACTTCATGTCTTCATCGAAGAATATTGTGAAGGAGGAGGATTTTGAAACCTCACTTGATGAAGTTTTCATCATTATATCAATGAACAAAATAACTTCAATAAACAATTCCGAATCTTTCAAAAACAATTTACAAAGCTTCTGAACAAAATGGCCGTAGAGACAAGCTCTTCTTCAAGTAGCCTTTTGCAAACAAACCCTCTTGTGCTTCAAGGGTTGCCTTGAGGTCCTTTGGGTAAGGAAGATGCCTTGAGCCTTTCTTCTTTCTTGTCCTCTTCTGGACTTAGCTAACAGTATCTATCCCTTCAACTCTAGAAAACCCAAATTGTAACAGTCAGTCAATTTGCAAACAGTCAAATTCTTTGCACTGTTAAAACACCTTTCAAGTCAAACAAGCAACCTTGTGCTCTGCCAAGCAAGAAAACTAGAGCTCTGTCAAGCAAGAAACTATGCTATGATACCAACCTGGTCTGACAATGATTTGGATAACTTGTTATTCTTTTCAAGAACCTCCAACTCACTTAAACAAATAAAGATCTAGCTTATTCTTGACTTGTGCAGAAATGAATACTTGAAACAGGTGTATGTTTTTGGTTAGATGTTTAAGAGCTTTAAGAACATTTTTTTTTCTGATATTAAGCATATGAAACAACCATATAATGCAGCAAATAAAAATCAATGCATAACAGAAAATTTAATAAAGGATTTCACCCAAATATCGTGGGCTACATCTCCTTGAGCTGTTGCAAAATTGACTCAGCTTTTTGGGATAATGATCTATAAATTATTTTACAAGTAAATAATTAACTTCAATGGTTATTTATGATGTACTATTTGGTTTATAATACCATCATACCACTGGAATGGCTGAAATATTTCTGAAGACGAACCTCGGCTCCCTTAGACTTATTTCCTTGAGTCGGTGCCCTTAAGCTTCCCTCATCTTCTATGTGACACTAACTCCCTCATAAATCCTTTTATGTCCCTGAAAAATTTTCTACTGTATTCATCATATATCAGACCTCCAAAATAGACTGATCATTTGCTAAAAATGAGCTCTGGCTCCCAATCTAGGCCCCCATCCACTGATGGCCCCAGGCTACCCAAAACTTCCCTGTGGCTCTTCGACCTTAAAAAGTCTTCAAATGGCTCTAAAAATCCTTTCATAGGATCCAAAATGTCCAAAATATTCAGAATAGACTATTCATTTGTAGAAATTGGCCTCTGGCTGCTCCGGTTTCGCCTTCAACACCTAGTGGCACCCCCTGGCTCTAGGTCAGTGAAAACTTCTCTGAAACATATCAGATTTTAGAATTCCTCAAAAGATTTTTAAAATACTTCCATTTGATTTAGAAGGCTTAAAATAGTCATAATAGACTACTGGTTTGTTGAGAATGGATACTCGTTACTCTGGATAGGCCTCATTCTCTTGCTGGCACTAGATAGCCCTGGTGACCCTTGGAACTTATCTGAAGCATCTCGGCCTTCAGAAGCCCTTTGCTAGATCTTCAAACCTCACCATTAGTTCCATAAATTCTGAAACATCCAAAATTTACTATTTAATTACTAAGAAATTCCTCTAGCTGCATTGGCTAAGCCTCTTTCTATTGCTGGTCCCTGGTGGCCCTAGTGGCCCCTAGAACTTCTCTGAAGCAAAAACCTGTTTGGAAGTCCTCTGATGGCTCTGCCACCATCACCAATGAGTCTGGAATGCCTAAGATAGTTGAAATTGGCTATTCACACTCTCATAATGGACGAATCAAGCTCTAGATAGAGCCTATTCAATTTTTGTCCAGTTACCCCTAAATCATCTCCATCAAAAATGGAGCACTCTAGTTAACTGGAAATAAAATAGGAAAACCGCCATTTTGGGGGTGCACTCCAACTCTTCTACCAAGATAAATGTAACAATAATTTTTTAACCATCAGGGTGGCCACATGGCCCCATACCCCAGAGTCACATTAAATGTTGGGGCAGTTTGTTTGCAGAACCGTCGGCATTAAGGTTTTAAATTTTGTGTGACAACATGAATTCGCAACGGTTGCGAAGTTGGAGGTTAGGGGCTTAGCCCTTGGACTTCGGGTGATGGCCATATGAGGAGGGATTTTCCCCTCCGAACCCCCAAATGTGTTTTCATTCAACGTTAAATACAACGCGAAAACTATACAGTTAAGAAACATCGATAGCCCGTATGGTAAGGCATTGGTGTGCTACACGGGAGGTCGCATGATCGAACCTCTAGCCCTCCACCAAAATTTTAAAATGCAGTCCTAGGGACACGTGGTGGCCTCAGGGCTAGCCACGTGTCACCCTGTCATTGGCTATTCAAAAACACGTACAACCAAACCATGAATCATATCTTGCCATTTGTCAAAATTCGACTGGCCTAGAAGAAATATTCTGGGGAGTATTCTAAGGAATATTCCCTGGAATATTATTTTTGCTGACTATACCCTTGACCAGTCAAACTTGGTCAAATTCCAAAAATTGTAGTTTATTGTACTTTTCAAATCACGATAAATTCTTCATACGGTGTCGATTTTTCGAACCGTTCACAACGCCAGAATCAAGAAGACGATATCTATCCGTTCGCTCAGGTTCGACATACTTTCAAACACTTTGAAATTTAAGCTATCACTTAGGTAATTTATCCAAATCTGATCACTATCTAAACATGGTTAATTTGGAATCAAAAACAGAAATTAGAAATCTTAGAAAAATCAAAAGAAAGAGGCTTGCAAATTTATATGCGCCATTATATAATAAATAAATAGTTTAGGTTAATTAATCTCATGTTTTGCGTGATTATTTTAAATTTGTAATAAAGTATTTTCGGATGTGACATGTTTATTGTGATGTAATAAGGATGAAGTGATTTTCAATGGGCCAGATCTCGCATACCTAGAACAATGATGCTTATACTACCCTGCATCCCCCATCTCCATATGAAGTTTATCTGACAAGGGGGGTTGAGGGCAATAGCCTCCATATTACCACCGTGAGCAACATGGCACCCTATCCTCTTCCTCTCATGCGCCCCCCCTGCCCCCCCCTCCCCCCATCCAAAACCATATACCACGCACACCCCCCTCTGAGCCTCCCCCAAAACCAACCCTCTTTATCCCTCTTCCATGTTTCCTAAGATGATCAAGAAGATAATTTCAATGGTTGAATTCTTATTGGAATACCATTCAGAGTAGTGGGATGATGAAATCATCCTAGCCTTCCTCTCTTTATTTTCCTCAAATGAAAAACCTCATGCCCTTTTATGTTATAATGAATTCTTGGCAGCAATCATTCATGACCAGTTCATGAAATTCTCAACAAACAGATTTTTTAAGTATGCATCTATCCTGGAGTATTTGTTTCTTTATTATTAGCTAGACATGTTTCCCTTTCAACTACAAAACCTATACAATGAAGGAAACACCCAGTGAGTTATTCACTCGACTCTTCTGGTCAGGAAGAACAACATTAAATTCACCTTCATTGATTTTGTATATTAGTTTTTACATGTGGCTCATAGTTTGTTAAATAGTTATGTAGAGCCTAGGATACATCCAGAAATCAAGAAAATATTGCAATTAAATGACCACACTAGAAAAGGGGATTTGTATTTATACAAAACTTATACAGAGATTAGAATATATGGCTGTGAATTACTACCTTAAAAACTTCCCAAGTTTTTACTAGTTTGACTCTTTGCTTTAGAGTACATCATAAAAATGATCAATATGGATCAATTACCTTTTTTGGAAGCAAAGAAGGAAACATAGTTCAAAATAAAGACACAAGTTGGCCCATTCATCTGTAATACGAGATCAGCAGTAGAACACACAGATTATATTTTGAAACATATGAACTTCAAACACAGCTTTACATGGTCCTATGATCCTCTGGGGGTAATTTCAAAGTTAAAAGTGGAACAAAAATATTATCCTTATGCACATACCCCGGGACCACATATAGATCAGTTCATGAATCAAGAAAACTGGAAGGAAAATACCTTACCACAATTTTAAGAACAGATATTGTCAACAAGACATACTCCAGTACAACTAGAAAGTTATGAGACGAGATCAAGGGTAAACATCCCCCATACAGTGATAGATATTTTAGCAAAATAATTTCAAGTATATAATAAGAGATAGAAGATCATAGATGCGGGGAAGACATAGCAAGAAAGCACAGAGCAAACACAACCAATTGTTCTCACAACAACATGCACTCCATTACTGTCACAGAGAGAAGAGATTATTTCTTCATCTCCAATGACCCCCACGACATCAAACACACTAATTTCATCACTAACAAGAGATATGGAGCATAATAAGAAGGAAAAAGGTATTTTTTTTCTTCCCAAGAGATTAAAAGGAAGAACTTAGCACTCAAGACTTCTACATTCACACAATTATGGAAACGGGCAGCTACATCCCACAACAGACTCCTCTCATCTTTTGATTCAGAGAAGGGAAGAATGCATATTTCCTTCTTGGAGCCCAAGGTTTCTAAACCACATAAATATGATGATTATAAGCAGTTCATTTTTTATTTTGACATAGATACAATTCATCTCATAGACCAAATGGATTTACACAAGCAGCCCGATGAGATGATTTTTAGTACATTAGCTAATTTAGCTATGACAACAACCAAGCTTCGAACTTCTGTACATAATATCCAGAAAAAGTTAAAATTAGAAAAAACTTATGCTCTCTTCTCAGAGAAGGATTTTGTTGCAGATCAATAATGTCATATGTCTATTTATTATTGTCCATGAATCACATTTCAATAATACATAATATCAATATAATGAAAATGGCAGTAGGAGAAGTGATATTTATGGAGATGTTATGCCTTTGAATGGAAATCCATTTTAGTCATCTTCATCCATGCCATCAATCTATCTAAAATATTTTCATACATCAATAGATCTGTTAGATCATAAAGTCAAATTATATCCACATATTCATCATGGTCATATATGTTAGCATCATCTACTTCACCATTATATCATGACATCACTCTTCCATCAAGGGTTTAATTCAAGGAGCTAATGGAATTAGACTTAAAGAGTCATGATCATATTCATTAATGCATTATTACATAACTCAATCCATCAAGAGTCATGATCACATGAATTAATTCGTTGTTACATAACTCAATCAAGCAATAATTAGGATCATATGATAAGGGAAGCTAACAGGTGTGACATAGCATTTCAAAGAACATGAAAACAATATGATTCAAGTCTATCAAGTCAATACATTAAGTTAGGGAATTCAATTTTACAATAATCCATAGTTACTTATCACATCAAAACATAACAAGGGTTAATAAGAGGTCTATAATATCAATCTCATAGTTATATCATGGTTACCACACTTATCATGATAAATAGGATCAAGTTAGGTCATTCAATAGGACTTTATCAAAACAACAATAGTATCAACCCTTTCTCCATACTTTCATCATTCTCATCACAAGCATTATCAATACCATTGTATATAGAAATCAATGAAGTAACCTTCTCTATGAGAATGTAACGTCCCATCTTACTAGCTATCAATAATATAGAGAAGTAGACATCACATTAATCACTAATACTCTTTTTTTTCAAACATTTCTAACTTAGTTATTGTGTAATCATGTTCATTCATTTATTTTGCTATAAGACTATGACATAAGAATTTAGGGATAGCTTTCCCTTAAAACCAATTCCAAAACACATTTCCTCTCAAGTTTAAAATATGATACCATGTTCTATTTGCATACTTTTACATGACCTCTAAGTAATATTGGGAGTAAATTCTGCCATAATGTCATGTGTGAACATTAAGTTAGATCAACCTATATCATTTACTATATTATGCTAAATAAGCTACACTTATTGACTTAATTCAGAAGCATATTATTCTTCTGAAAGTGCCAAATAAAATAATAGACTTACCAAAATTGAGCACACTAGTTGTTTTCTACAACCATTAAAACATAATATTTCACCCCTAAATAAATGCAACTTAGACGGAACTTATTATGCTCACTTGCACAAAATCCAATAGAAATAGTCACCATAAAATTGTTTCCAACAACAACCCTTTTTTTTTAAATGACAGCTTTAGATAAAAAGTAACAACTACCATATTCTCTATTCACACTTTAGCATTTTATTAGATTCATTTTCACATTCATACAACTTGATGACATAAGAACCTACAGCCATTAAAAAACTTATTCATAAATTTTCTAGTACATAAAAGCTATAGTAAGTATGACATTTACTCTAAAAATTTATATGCACAAAAACTACATCCATTGAAGTTTTGATAAACACTTTGCAAGAATGAGATCTATAAGCTAAAACCATTGAGGCCTTTTGATAAATCCTTTGAAAACATGCAATCTATAGCCATTGAGGCCTTTTGACAAACACTTTGCAAGCATGCAAGAAATCTAAATCCATTAAGGCATTTTTTCAAACACTTGAAAGCCATGATCTCTTAAGGCAATTTGACATGAATCTAAGATTCTCCCTCAACCTATTTAGCTCATAAAATTTATAACTTAATTCTTAATATCACAAAATATTAAAATATTGATTAAATCATCTTATTCTTTCACCCAAAACTTGAGAGGAGGCGCACACAATGGCAGCAGCAATTTGCAAAATCGCCCAGATTGACGATCGGGGTTTGGAAAAGTGTTTTTTTTTAATCAAGTTGGGGGTTACAGGTCCTTATGGTATGGATACCCCTGTGTTAAGTTGAATCGCAACATAAACACTCAGGGATGAGATTTATTAAAATAACAACAACAAAAATTCCTACTTTGTCATTTATCAATTTTGTCAAACACTTAGTGTGTAAAATTCAACTAAATATGTACATGGAGAAAGAAAACCAAAATTTCTATTGATATGATATTTTCATCAACTCATGAGAATTTGCTATGAACAAAATTTTCATTACAAACTCAACTTAAAAACTTTAGCGACACATTCGTGTTTTAATACCTCCTACATGTACATGCCCAACTAAAGCTACAATTCATTATTATTTAGCTCAGAATTAACTCTGTAAATATCTCATAAACATTCACAAGTATCAGTTCCAATAAATTGAAAGTTTGACAACAATATAAACTAATAATAACTAAAATTTCAAGAATTCTTATGAACATACTTGGTTGTGTAATTATACAAATCCAAAAGGATGAGAATATGCTCCAGATCCAATGAGAGTATGCATATCCTTACCAACTCATTGTGACCATCCATTTTTCCACCCAAACATATCCAGGGAGAACTTCTCCCCCTGGAACCCCCAAGTTGTAAGAGCTCACATGTAGTACCAAAATATAGCAGTAGAGATATATCCAAGGAAATTTGAAGAAGATAAGTTTCACTTCCTCCCTATACCACTCATGGTCACCTCCACCATGTAGAGATACTTAGTAATTTAATTTAGGAATTTAAAATTCATTTCACAAAGGAATTGGCTACTCTACAAGTCTCTCCCTCTCATAATATTTTTCAAATCTCTCCAACTCTTGTTATCACAATACACCTCCCTCAAGTGAGAATACATGAGACACATATATAGGAGGAGCAGAAAATTATTATCATAAAAGATGAGTAATATGCATGCCTTGCCAGTGATATGGGATGGACCATACAATTTATACTACCATATCAAAATAAAATTTTATGTAATTGATATGACATCTACTTAAGTTATCTATAATAATTTTATATTCTACATGCTTTTATTTATCACAATCTGTATGAATCCTACATGTGTCATCTTCTTGGTTTTATAGTATGTTGAGCTTGCCAAAATAGCTCACACATTGGTTGTATAAACAACAATGATGGTCCATCCCATATCATTTCCAAGGCATGCATATTACTCATCTTTTATGAGAAGAATTTGTTGCTCCTCATATATATGTGTCTCATGTATTCTCACTTGAGGGAGGTGTATTGTGATACCAAGAGTTGGAGAGATTTGAAAAATATTATGAGAGGGAGAGACTTGTAGAGTAGTCAATTCCTTTGTGAAATGAATTTTAAATTCCTAAAGTAAATTACTAATTATCTATACATGGTGGAGGTGACCATGAGTGGCATAGGGAGGAACTGAAACTTATCTTCTTCAGCTTTCCTTGGATATATCTCTACTGCTATATTTTGGTATTATTTGTGAGATCTGATAGCTTGGGGGTTCCAGGGGGAGAAGTTCTCCCTGGATATGTTTTGGTGGAAAACTGGATGGTCACAATGAGTTGGTAAGGATATGCATACTCTCATTGGATCTGGAGCATATTCTCATCCTTTTGGATTTGTATAAATACACAACCAAGTATGTTCATAAGCATTCTTGAAATTTCAGTTATTATTAGTTTAAATTGTTGTAAAACTTTCAATTTATTGGAACTAATACTTGTGAATTTTTATGAGATATTTACAGAGATTTTTATGAGATATTTACAGAGTTAATTCTGAGCTAAATAATAATGAATTGTAGCTTTAGTTGGGCATGTACATGTAGGAGGGATTAAAACACGAATGTGTTGCTAAATTTTTTAAGTTGAGTTTGTAATGAAATTTTGTTCATAGCAAGTTTTCATGAGTTGATGAAAATATCATATCAACATAAATTTTGGTTTTCTTTCTCCATATACATATTTAGTTGAAGTTTGCACACTAAGTGTTTGGAAAAATTGATAAATGACGTAGTAGAAATTTTTGTTGTTGTTCTTTTAATAAATCGCATCCCTGAGTGTTTATGTTGCGATTTGTCTTAACATCAGGGGTATCCATACCATAAGGACCTGTAACCCCCAACTTGATTCCAAAAAAAAAAAATTTCCAAACCTCGATTGTAAATCTAGGCGATTTTGCAAATTGTTGTTGTCATTGTGTGCGCCTCCTCTCAAGATTTGGGTGAAAGAATAAGATGATTTAGTCTCTATTTTAAAATTTTGTGATATTAAGAATTAAGTTATAAATTTTATGACCTAAATAGGTTGAGGGAGAATCTTAGATTCATGTCAAATTGCCTTACGAGATCATGGCTTTCAAGTGTTTGAAAAAATGCCTTAATGGATGTAGCTTTCTTGCATTCTTGCAAAGTGTTTGTCAAAAGGCCTCAATGGTTGTAGATTGCATGTTTTTAAAGGATTTTTCAAAAGGCCTTAATGGTTGTAGCTTATAGATCTCATTCTTGCAAAGTGTTTGTCAAAACTTCAATGGATGTAGTTTTTGTGCATATAAATTGTTAGAGTAAATGCCGTACTTACTGTAGCTTTTATGTACTAGAAAATTTATGAATAAATTTTTTAATGGGTGTAGGTTCCTATGTCATCAAGTTATATGAATGTGAAAATGAATCTAATAAATCGCTAAAGTGTGAATAGAGACTATGGTAGTTGTTAATTTTATTATCTAAAGCTTTCATTTAAAAAAAAAAGGGTTGTTGTTGGAAACAATTTTATGGTGACTAATTCTATTGGATTTTGTGCAAGTTAGCATAATAAGTTCCATATAAGTTTAATTTATTGAGGGGTGCAATATTATTTTTTAATGGTTGTATAAAACAACTAGTGCGCTCAAACACATTGTTTTATTTTGGGCACTTTGAGAGGAATAACTCTTGATAAATATCTGATAAATTATAAGGTTGATCTAACAATGTTCACATGACATTGTGAAGGAATATAAATATTTTTAAATCATATAAAAATTTTAAAATAAAAAATATTATATTTTAAAACAGAGAATCTCATTTTGGAAATTGATTATCCTAAATTCTTATATATAAGTAATGCTTGAAGACATGATTACATGATAACTAAGTTAGTAATGTTACAAAAAAAGAGTATTAGTGATTAATGTGACCTCTACTTCTCTATATTATTGATGGCTGGTAATATGGGACGTTACAATCGGAGTGAAGGTGATGCTAATGATGAAGAATGATGAAATGGAGAAAATTTGGTAAAGTTCTATTGAATGACCTAACTTGATCCTATTGATCATGAGAAGCATGGTAACCATGATATAACTATGAGATTGATATTATGGACCTCTTATTAACCCTTGTTATGTTTTGATGTGATTAGTAACTATGGAGTATGGTAAAAATGAATTCCCTAACTTAATGTATTGACTTGATAGACTTGAATCATATTTTTTTCATGATCTTTGAAATGTTATGTCACACCTGTTAGCTTCCCTTATCATATGATCCTAACTCTTGAGTGATTGAGTTATGTAACAACGAATTAATTCATGTTATCACGACTCTTTATGGATTGAGTTATGTAATAAAGCATTAATGCATATGATCATGACTCTTTAAGTCTACTTCCATTAGCTCCTTGAATTTAACCCTTAATGGAAGACTGATGTCATGATATAATGGTGAAGTAGCTGATGCTAACATATATGACCATGATGAATATGTGGATATAATCTGAATTTATGATCTAACAGATCTGTTGATGTATGAGAATATTTTAGAAAAATTGATTACATGGATGAAGATGAATGAAATGGATTTCCATTCAAAGGCATAACATCTCCATAAATATCACTTCTCCTACTGTCATTTTCATTTTATTTATATTATGTATTGTTGAAATATGATTCATGGGCATTAATAAATAGACATATGACATTATTGATCTGCAACACATCTTTCTCTGAGAAGAGAGTAGATTTTCTAATTTTAACTTTGTCTGGATATTATGTACAGAAGTTTGAAGCTTGGTTGTTGTCATAGCTGAATTAGTTAATGTATGTAATATTCCAAAATCTGCATGCAGCAAATTGGAATATTAAATTTTGCTAATGTCACTTAGGATATGAATAAAAGGGTAAGGAGACCCATGCATTTCAGAAATAAGAATAAAATCCCTCATAGTGTGTAAGGGGATCATAAGGCCAACTGTATTTTACACTCTCATGTGTGAACAAGGAAATTTTGCATGTGGACAAGGCCAAGTTTGACCAAGTCAACAGCATAAATGTAGGTGGAGTGGATCAGAAAATAAAAGACCTCAATGTGAATGTGGTTCTACTGAGATAGCTATATGTGAGCTGGATTGAATACCCTTAGGTGTGAAAAGGGTTAAAGCAAGTTGAAGAGGTCAACCTTGACCAAATCAAATAGCGCAGTTTAGAGGAGTGGCTCTAATGAAGGCACAACGCAGTTTTGGAGGAAGATTGTTTGTGTGATGGTGGAAACCCTATTGTGTGGGACCCAAGGTGAGAAGGCTCACTTAGTTTATAAGGAAGAGTATGGCAGTCATTTGAGGTTAGCTTATGAATTGTGTTTTGATGTCTACTTAGACTTTGCTTTCTTTAGTTGTTTAGCTAAGATTGTCGGTGCTATTCAGCACTAAGGTATTCCTGTTCAGGAATTCCTTCTCTTCCCTTTGAGGAGCTCTTGGGAGAGACTTGAATGATCATTCCTCACATCTGGCATTGGTTCCAAGCTTCACTCTTCAGTTTCAGTACAGTTTCTGTAGGAAATTGTGTTGAGTTGCAGGGTGTTGCAGGGGAGGGTTGAGAAACCCATTTTCTTAGTTGGTTTTTCACAGGAGGGAAGTTTCCTTCCATTGAAGGATTAGTTTGGAGAATTATTGGGCTGATATCATATCTTTGGTAGTAGGCCAACACATTACCATCACTTACAACATTATTCCATTCAGGAATTGCGTTATTTCTGCAAGGCAGTTTTAGCGGTGTCTTTTGTGGCTCTTTCGAGGAGTTTTCCGGTGATTGGAGAGTGGATTCTTCCATGGGGGGAGACCTTTGATCAGATCTGCATTATATCCACATTATTACAGCCTTAATTACTCTTGTGCTTCAGTTTTCAGTGATTATTCAGTCATATTGCTGAAGATCACCATTTGTATTCAGGGTGTATTTGTAGAAACCCTTCCCAGGTTCTCTAGTTTTTGTATAAAGGAGACTAGATCTCATTTTTCAGAGCATATTGTTTAAAATAATATCTAATATATTTGTCTCTTCCATATTATGTGAACATACCCTCATTACACTTCAAATTCACTTTTATGCAGAAATTCCTGTGTTGCAATCTTTGGGGTTTTAGCTCTTTTTAGCAATCCTAGGTGTGGGAGATCTGTTTAACCCACCTAGTTTAATTTTTTTTAGCTCTATTCTTGGATTTAGGTTGTATATTGACTGGTCTACATGATCCAATAGTTAATTTCGTTATTTTATGTATAAATTTGAATAACTGATATATTATTCACTGATATTCTCCTGATCACGCACTGTTTGACTTCATGCACAATACAGAATCTCTTCTACCATTGATCATTACATGCAGAAATAAAATCAATTGCATGCACACATTAAAACCATAAAAATTCACACATATGAACACAGTATTTCATAGGAAAGCTTAAAGCTGAAAACCCCAACTATCTATATATTATATATGTCATAGATATCATGTAACAATCATTATAAAAATCTCCTCACAAGCTCTTAGTATAATATCCACTTGCTACACACTAATCAGGCCCAATCTTGCAAATCCCATGAACCGATCTTTGCCAGCCTTTAGCCTACCTCTACTGCGCAATCCCTGCTGAAGAATGCCTCTTGATGAGAATGTATTACCCCAACCTTACTCACGCAGTATTTATAGGCATCTCTACTGAGTGTTGGATGCAAATCATGCATCACTTATAGTCACAACCGATAGTCACACTTGCCCTTTCACCTATCTTTGCACTAGTCTCCACTGAAACTGTCCATGCACTGAACTTAACTGATGTATTCTTTAGTTGATTAATGAGTTTATAATTAGTGAATTAATTAATAATTAATTCACACCACTCTCACTAATTGTATCAATTAGTTAAACTATATACAAATAGCTCAACTATGTTTAGATTAGTTAAACTGAACACAACTCCATTAACTTCCTCAATCAACTCCACCAAACTCTCTCACATGAGTTCCAACTGAAGTATCCATGCAATAGCTCCACATAACCCTCAGGAATAGCGTAATTCCTTCTGTCAGCTCCTGTGCCACATCTTTGCACTTAACTGAAGTGCTCCAAGAGAATAAGATAATGTTTAGAGTCCAAATATTATTAAGAGTTAATAATATTCGACATATCTATTTTTAGGCTGGAAATCTAAAAATAGATTCCGCCCAATATGTCTAAAAATAGAAGTCCATCTATTTTTTCAACTTGACCAACCATCCACAAATAGCATCCTGCAACTCATAGAATATGATCCATATGTCTAAAAATAGACATAGTCTAAAATAGACGGGTTATCGACAAAAGTACTTGTGTGGCCCCACCTAGTTTAGGTGATCGCTTTCCAACTAGGACCAGAATAGATGTTTGGGATGCCTCCTTCATTTCTTGTTGCAATCTTCCAACACTCCCTCTCAACAAGAAAGTCTTGTCTTTTCTTGACATGCAAATATGCATTCACTACAGCCTCACAAATTAACTACGAGCCTCTAAATCTGCTCTGCCAACTCCTCTGGCTTGAATAGGACAACAACAGCTCAATGGTGATGCACATATCATCAAAGTCTTCGACTTTCTGTTGGGCCATCTTCGTCTGCTACATATCTTTGTTGAACTCTTGCACCCATGCACTGCAACTCTTATTCGCGCTCAGTATCTAACTGCTTGTGACTTTGATACTTTGCATCGAAATCAAGCTGATCATGCCTCTAGTTCATTGTGGGCACCTCGTAGCCAAGTTCAACTCATGAGACCCACACCATCTCATGAATCCTTCCCAGAAATTTCCTCTTGGGATTATTCATGCATGTCGCCCCACCTCTCACCTGGTGGTATAGCTGCATGCACTCCCCCTGCCCATCTGGCACGAAATTTCTCTGCATGAGTGGTTTCTCCCACTCCATGATCCTCATCTTGTGGCTTCTCCACATCCCGAGGTTCTGGAGAGTTCACTCTTACGCATAATCCTTGGCTCCCTCTCAAGCATCAATTATGGGTATACACTTCAACGTGGAATAGGAAGCTCCGTAGACATCCCATCTACTTCAAGTCTGTAGAGATTCTTGGCTCGAATCCCAACCTTCTTGACTTTTCCTATTTCCTTGTACCGAAGGAAAACTTTTCCTTCACTAAAGGCAACATCATACCCTTTATCCTCTAACATTGTGACTGAAATCAAATTCTTCTTTAAACCTGGAACATGCACTACATCTTGTAAAAGAATGAGTTTACCTGACTCCCTCTAAAAGGTTATGGTACCGATTCTGGTTGCATTGTATCATCCATTGTCACCCAACTCAACATGCAATTGGAGATATTTCTCCACCAAGTCACTGAAAATATTCACATCTCCCGTCATGTGAGCCCATAACCCTTACCACCTGTCCCGATGCACTAGACACCACTTGTGATACAGTCAATGAGAAGTCTGACTCAAATTTGTGAAACCTCACAGTGCAGACTTCGAAGCCTGCTTGTTCTTCTTCTTACGTGGACAGATTCGTGGCATAATGTCCATGATCGCGACAGTGAAAACACTTCACTTTGGACATGTCACGCTCTTTACCATCTGCACCGGATTCAGAAGCCTTCTCCTTGCCCTTCCCCTTCCTTGCTTTGGCAGCCAAAGCGCAGTCTTCTTCATCATCTCCCTTTGATGAAGATCCATCTCTGGTATTCTGCCGGATCTCCTCTTGCACCAGATCAGACCACAGTCTTTCCCATCCTGGCAATTTCTCCCGACCATTGACAGAGTCCTGATAGGAGTGCCAACTCTTCGGAAGCCCAAGGAGAGCCAAGCTCACCAATTCCTCATCATCCACACTAACTCCTACACTCCCAAGCTCATCCCTGCAGTGGAAAATTTTTTTCAAGTATAACAGAATAGTGTCATTCTTCTCCATTTTTATTTTCCTGAGTTTATCCTTGAGCGCCAACTTCCTCTGGTCAGTCTTGCTTTGGAAAAAATCCGTCAAAGCTTTCCACATAAAGAATCGAGAAGCTTTACCATGACGGCTGGAAACTATGTGATCCTTCACTTCTTCCAACAGAATCCTTCGACACCTTGCTACCTTCTTTTGCCATGCATCAAGTGCGGCAGCATCACTAGAACCCGGTTTTGGAATTTCTGCATCTATGAATTCCTTCAACCCATTGTCATCCAGCACCGCCTCCATCCTGTCCTTCCATGCAATATAATTCAAGCTTCCCTCAATGGAATACTCCAATCACAATTCGTTGAAAGACATCTCAACTTTGACACCAAGAAAACCCTGCAGCAATTTCAAATTCCACCAGCACAAAACTCAACTGCTTCAATGTTTTGCAATTACTCCAATGATCAATATTGCTCTGATACCATGTAGAAATTTGAATAACTGATATATTATTCACCGAGATTCTCCTGATCACACACTATTTTACTTCATGCACAATACATAATCTCTTCTACCATTGATCATTACATGCGGAAATAAAATCAATTGCATGCACACATTAAAACCATAAAAATTCACACATATGAACACAGTATTTCATGGGAAAGCTTAAAGCTGAAAACCCCAACTATTTGTATATTATATATGTCATAGAGATCATGTAAAAATCATTATACAAAGCTCCTCACAAGCTCTCAGTATAATCTCCACTTGCTACACACTAATCAGGCCCGATCTTGCAAATCCCATGCACCGATCTTTGCCAGCCTTTAGCCTACCTCTACTACGCAATCCCTGCTGAAGAATGCCTCTTGATGAGAATGTATTACCCCAGCCTTGCTCATGCAGTCTTTATAGGCATCTCTACTGAGTGTTGGATGCAAATCATGCATCACTTATAGTCACAACTGATAGTCACACTTTCCCTTTCACCTATCTTTGCACTGGTCTCCACTGAAATTGTCCATGCACTGAAGTTAACTGATGTATTCTTTAGTTGAATAATGATTTTATAATTAGTGAATTAATTAATAATTAATTCACACCACTCTCACTAATTGTATCAATCAGTTAAACTAGATACAAATAGCTCAACTATGTTTAGATTAGTTAAGCTGAACACAACTCCATTAACTCCCTCAATCAACTCCACCAAACTCTGTCACATGAGTTCTAACTGAAGTATCCATGAAATAGCTCCACATAACCCTCAAGAATAACGTAATTCATTCTGTCAGCTCCTGTGCCACATCTGTGCACTTAACTGAAGTGCTCCAAGAGAATAAGATAATGTTTATAGTCCAAATATTATTAAGAGCTAATAATATTCGACATATCTACTTTTATACTGGCAATCTAAAAATAGATTCCGCCCAATATGTATAAAAATAGAAATCCATCATTTTTTCCAACTTGATCAACCATCCACAAATAGCATCCCGCAACTTATAGAACATGATCCATATGTCTAAAAATAGACTTTGCGACAAAAATCACCTGTGTGGCCTCCACCTAGTTTAGGTGATCACTTTCCAACTAGGATCAGGAATGATGTTTCAGGATGCCTCCTTCATTGTTTCTTGTTGCAATATTCAACATTTTATAGCATTAATTGTTGGAAATTCATTTTTATTGCATGTTTGCTGGGCAGTCCCTATTTTGGGATATTACAGTGGTATCAAAGAAATATCTTTGGCTCAGCTTGTGGACTTCAAGCCAAGTGCTATAAAAGAAGAGCAAGGCCAAAATGATGGGAAGGATGAGCTTTCTCTCGTCACTTTTCAGATCTAGTAAGAACCTCTCCGAGGAGGTTGAACAAGGAGAGGAGAAAAGGAGCAATGAAACTTCTAGAGAGTTTCCCGAGGACGAAGAGCCATGCAATTCCTATGATCAGAAGAGGAGACTAGTGTTGCAGAGAGCTCCAAAGCATTGGAACATATCCTTTCCTTTTGAGAGGGAGGACAAATTTTTGAAAGATGGAGGACACTTGGATCACATGATTCTAAGTGGATACCTTGTTGGGTACAAATATCAACCTAAAGCCTTCAAGGATACTCTAGCTTTCCCTCAGTTCATTCATTTGGAGGAATAAAGAAGACCTTATGGCCAAGGAAGTCTCAAGGGAAATAGGTTTCTATTGCCTACTTTTGATGGGTCATCCGCAGCAAAGGTTTGGGCAAGGAAACTTGATGCATTCTTCCAACTACATCCAGTGGTAGAAAGGAAGGCTGTAGAGATTGCAGCGCTGCACCTGGAGGGTGAAGAAAAAAATTTGGCGGTTCAGCAATTTGAGCCATGCAAGAGTGGTTGCTCTTGATGAATTCACTCAAAGGTTGATTGGGGAATTTGGTGAAGGAAAATCAGAGGAGAAGAAGCCCTCACCACCAGTGGATGAAACTTGTACCAGTGCTGTCATAGCTATGGGGGTGTAGCCCTCAACATATTCAGTTGGAGGAGCCAACCTATTGGAGGGAGAAGCCCTTACATCCATACAAGATACTTCCAAATTTCATCAAGGTATGCCTAAATTTTCATCTCCTATTGTTTCAGCAAATCATATGGAGGATTGTATACCATTGCATACTGCTCATTTGAAACAACATGATTGCATTGTGCTATGCAACCTTTAATTGATCAAGAAAGGGATGAAACAACATGCCAATGGGCCACTAATGGGCTGCACACCACATGTGAGGTTGGGGTGTGAATTCTTGGAGGATGGGATGAACTTTGTCCCAAACAATTTTTTGCAAAACCACCTATTCATCCTTGAGTTGTGACATGAGACAGCCAAAACACGAGGGAGGAGAATTACAACATTGTTAAGAGGTAGCAATGAGGAGGCTTTGCCTTCATCCCACTTGGATCCTTATGGATTCAATATTATCATTGATGTGAGATATTTTCTGGGAGATCTCCAAGGAGTTGCATTTCAGCATCCCATGGAATGCAAGAAGGAAAATCTGATTTGGAGGAAGGGTAGTCTTATTTGGAAGGGTACCAAGGTTGATCATGATGGGAGGCACTCACATTGGGAGGAATGGGAGTGGATGGACAGCAAGAAGCTAGTAAGCCACTTGCAAATATATGACACCGAGAAGCAGGAGGCTTGGCTGCATTGGTTACTCTTGAAGGATTTTTGCCATCATGGGACATATCCTTTTCCCAAGGGTATGTGGATGGAATGGACTTGGAAGGATACTTGCATCATGGGGCAGCAAGAAGTGTGTATGCATTATGATGATATGATCATTATGTTTTCACCACATGGTTTGTATGATGGATGTATGAGGAGGCAGCAAAAACTTTTGTTGCTTTGGAGGATTGGGAGAGAGCAAGGGTAGATTTTCTCTCACACTTTGCATGATGTTGCAGGAGTAGGAGGGTACTATCATGGTGCAAGGAGGCTACTCCTTAGCCTTAGATGATCTGAAAGGACTTCCACTTTGTGCAAAACTTTTTGTATGTGGCAACATTATGGGAGGAGTCTTTGACATTGAGCATGTCAAAGAATGGATTTATGAGTTGGCATGAGCCTATTTGCATAGGCCAACAACGATGTCACTTTGGAGCAAGGAATTATTGATGGAGTGTCCCTAGGATCACTTCACATCAAGGAGGAGGTGAGAATGATAGTGTAGTGGATGGATTCTATGGTATGTTCTTCTTGACTTGGACTTCGAAGCATGAGAAGGAGGATCTTCATGCAACATATGCTTCATTCCTCTTCATAGGAGTATGTCATATCACTATGGAGGACTCATTTATGGATCCTATCATCATCTTACTTTCATTTCATGGTAAGAATCCTATTTTTGCATTTATTGATTGTTCAACACAATATTTGCATGCTCTTACCATTTCTTGCAGTGCATTGCTCCACAAAGGGGCAAGTTCTTCTTTGGGCTCCATGGACCATTTTTGGCCAACTATTATGATGGAGACAACCATCTATTATGTGACCTGGGGAAAGTGTTTGGTTACTCCTTGTATGCTCAGTTGATACATTCATCCATTTACTATTTTCTAGTAGATGTGATGACTTACACAACTAGCCATTTGTCAAGAAACAACTTGCCATGCTATTTTCTGAAGCTGCAGTGGGGAAGACTGTGCTGTGACCACTTGGGAGATTGTTGGTACCTTCTAGCACCACATGAAACCTTTAGTCTTTCTTTCATTTTGATGCTAATAATGAGCGCATTTGTTGATGTTGTTCTTGCCTTTATGGGGAGCATGATTGGGGGAGAAACACATTGGGTGGATGTGTCCTTTGGGGAGGAGGATCCCCACACTTTCTGCATTACATGTTCTAAGGGGAGCATGGGAGGAGATATGGCCACTACAAAAAAATATTTGTTTATTTATGAGGAGGGCCATGAGATGGATGGGATTCCATATGGTGGTGATTTCTTATATGTCATGTATGATATGGTTTGGGCCAGCTTGGTTCACAACGTTGGGAAAGGGATCTTTGGAGATCTAGTTTCCTTCTTGCCATTTGAGGGCAACATTATTGCAGCCCAAGATCAGAAAATTCTCTACACTTATCTTAAGTGGAGAGGAGGACAGCGTGGGGTAGGCCACTTTTTCTACCATGTTCAGAATTTTAGCCCACCTACTTTGCAGGAGCTCAAGGTAGAGGAGGATTTTCAGGAGTTGCCATGTTGAGAGGAAACTCATTTTGTATGGATGATAGCTTGGGGATGTGAGATTCATATGAGGATGGTAGATCCCGATATATATCAGAACACATGCCTCAATAAGGCCTTTATACCACCCATTTTTTCCTCCATTTATATCTTACTGTCACATAATGATATCTATTTTGGGTGTTCACCAAAATCTAGCTTGTTTACTTGGGAGGGGAAACTTGGAGATATATGGATGATGCAGCACCTTGATCCTTGGAGGATTTTATCTTATGAGGTTGCTACAGGGGGATAAGAGGATGCTCTACAGTTCTATCCTTGCAATTTCTTGACGACAAGCAACATTTGGGGGGAGAGGACTCTAATATTCCAAAATTTGCATGCAGCAAATTGGAATATTAAATTTTGCTAATGTCACTTAGGAGATGAATAAAAGGGTAAGGATACCCATGCATTTTAGAATTCAGAATAAAATCCTTCATAGTGTGTAAGGGGATCATAATGCCAGTTGGATTTTACACTCTCATGTGTGAACAGGGACATTTTGCATGTGGACAAGGCCAATTTTGACCAAGTCAACATCATAAATGTAGGAGGAGTAGATCAGCAAATAAAAGATCTCAATGTGAATGTGGTTCAGCCTAGATAGCTATATGTGAGCTGGATTGAAAACCCTTAGGTGTGAAAAGGGCTGAAGCAAGTTGAATAGGTCAACCTTGACCAAATCAAGCAGCGTAGTTTAGAGGAGTGGCTCTAATGAAGGCACAACAAAGTTTTGGAGGGAGATTGTTTATGTGATGGTGGAAACCATATTGAGAGGGGCACGAGGTGAGAAGGCTCACTTAGTTTATAAGGAAGAGGATGACAGCCATTTTAGGTTAGCTTATGAATTTTATTTTGATGTCTTCTTAGACTTTTCTTTCTTTAGATGTTTAGCTAAGATTGTCGGTGATGTTCAACACTAAGGTATTCTTGTTCAGGAATTCCTTCTCTTCCCTTTGAGTTGATCTTGGGAGAGACCTGATTGATCATTCCTCACATATGGCATTGGTGCCAAGCTTCAATCTTTAGTTTTAGTTCAGTTTCTGTAGGAGGTTGTGTTGAGTTGCAGGGTGTTGCAGGGGAGGGTTGAGAAACCCATTTTCTGAGTTGGTTTTGCACAGGAGGGAAGTTTCCTTCCATTGGAGGATAATTTTGGAGAATTATTGGGCTGATATCATATCTTTGGTAGTATTCCAAAACATTACCATCACTTACAACATTATTCCATTCAGGAATTGCATTATTTCTGCAAGGCAGTTTCAGCAATGTCTTTTGTGGCTCTTTCGGGGTTTTTTCCGGTGATTGGAGAGTGGATTCTTCCATGAAAGAAGACCTTTGATCAGATCTACATTATATATACATAATTAAAGCCTTCAATACTCCTATGCTTCATTTTTCAGTGATTATTCATTCATATTTCTGAATATCACCATTTGTATTCAGGGTGTATTCCTAGAAACCCTTCCCCGGTTCTCTAGTTTTTGTATAAAAGAAACTACATCTCATTTTTTTGAGCATATTGTTTAATATAATATCAGATTTATTTGTCTCTTCCATATTATGTGAACAGACCCTCATTATACTGCACAATCACTTTTATGCAGAAATTCATGTGTTGTAGTGTTTGGGGTTTTAGCTCTTTTTAGCAATCCTAGGTGTGGGAGATTTGTTTAACCCACCTAGTTTGATATGTTTCAGTTCTATTCTTGGATTTATGTTGTATATTGACTAATATATAGGATCCAAGATTTTTTTTTATTTTTTTTTTATCATATATTGCTGGAAATGCGTTTTTAGTGCATTTTTGCTAAGCAGTCCCAATTTTGGGAGATTACAATGTACTAAAAATCATCTCGTTGGGTTGCTTGTGTAAATTCATTTGGTCTATGAGATGAATTGTATCTATGTAAAAAGAGAAAATTAACTGGATATAATAATCATATTTATGAGGTTTAGAATCCTTGGGCTCCAAGAAGGAAATTTGCATTCTTCCCTTCTCTGAATCAAAATTTGAGAGGAGTCTGTTTTGGGAAGTTGTTGCCCGTTTCCAGAATTGTGTGAATGTAGAAGTCTTGAGTGCTAATTTCTTTCTTTTAATCTCTTGGTAAGCAACAAAAATACTTTTTTCCTTCTTATTATGATCCATCTCTCTTGTTGGTGATGAATTTAGTGTGTCTAATGTCATGGGGGTCATTAGAGATGAAGCAATAATCTCTTCTCTCTATGACACTAATGGAGTGTATGTGCCTGTGAGAACAATTGGTTGTGTTTGCTCTATGCTTTCTTGCTATGTCTCCCCTACATCTATGATCTTCTATCTCTTATTACCTACTTGAAATTCTTTTGCTACAATATCTATCACTGTAGGGGGGATGTTTCCCCTTGATATCGTCTCATAACTTTCTAGTTGTACTGGAGAATGGCTTGTTGACAATATCCATTCTTCAACTTCTAGTAAGGTATTTTCCTCCCAATTTTCTTGAATCATGAACTGATCTATATCTGGTCCGGGGGTATGTGCATAAGGATAATATTGTTGTTCCACTCTTAACTTTGAAATTACCCCATAGGATCATAGGACCATGTAATTTGTGTTTGATGTTCATCTGTTTCAAAATATCATCTATGTGTTCTCCTGCTGATCTCGTATTGCAGATGAATGGGCCAACTTGTGTCTTTATTTTGAACTATGTTTCCTTCTTTTCTTCCAAAAAAGGTAATTGATCCATATTGATCATTTTATGATGTACTCTAAAGCAAAGAGTCGAACTGGTACAAACTTGGGAACTTTTTAAGGTAGTAATTCAGAGCCATATATTCTAATCTCTGTATAAGTTTGGTATAAATAAAAATCCCCTTTTCTAGTATGGTCACTTAATTGAAATATTTTCCTTATTTTTGGATGTATCCTAGGCTCTACATCACTATTTAAAAAACTTGGAGCCACATGTAAAAACTTATCTACAAAATCAATGAAGGTGAGTTCAATGTTGCTCTTCGTGACCAGACTAGTCGAGTGAATAACTGACTGGGTGTTTCCTTCATTGTCTAGGTTTTGTAGTTGAAAGGGAAACATGTCTAGCTAATAATAAATAAACAAATACTCCAGGATAGATGCATACTTAAAAAATCCGTTTGTTGAGAATTTCATGAACTGGTCATGAATGATTTCTGCCAAGAATTCACTGTAACATAAAAGGGCATGAGATTTTTCATTTGCGGAAAATACATAGAGGAAGGCTAGGATGATTTCATCAACCCACTAGTCTGAATGGTATTCCAATAGGAATTAAACCATTTAAATTATCTTCTTGGTCATCTTAGGAAACATGGAAGAGGGATTAGGAGGGTTGGATTTGGGGGAGGCTTGGAGGGGGGTGTGCGTGGTATATGGTTTTGGATGGGGGGAGGGGAGGGGGGGAGGGGGGGTGGGGAGGGGGAGGGGTTGGGGTGGGGTGCGAGGAAGAGGATAGGGTGCCACATTGCGCTGGGTGGTATTATGGAGGTCGCTGCCCTCGACCCCCCTTGTCAGATAAACTTTGGATGGGGATGGGGGTGCAGGGTAGTATAAGCATCATTGTTCTAGGTGTGCAAGATCGGGCACGTTAAAAATCACTGAACATGCTTATTAAATCATGAAAAAAATGCCACATCCAAAAATACTTTATTACAAATTTAAACTAATCATGCAAAATATGAGATTAATTAACCTAAACTATTTATTTATTCTATAATGACACATATAAATTTGCAAGCCTATTTCTTTTGATTTTTCTAAGATTTATAATTTTTATTTTTTATTCCTAATTAACCACGTTTATATAGTGATCATATTTGGATCAAGGACCTAACTGATAGCTCAAATTTCCAAGTTTTTGAAAGTGTGTCGAACCTGAGCAATCTGATAGGTCTCGTCTTCTTGATTCCGGCGTCATGAACGATTTGAAAAACCAACACCGTATGAAGAAGTTATCGTGTTTCGAAAAGTCCAGAAAACTACAATTTTTGTCATTTGACCAAGTTTGACTGGTCAAGGGTACATTCAGGAAAAATAATATTCTAGGGAATATTCCTCAAAATATTCCCCATAATATTTCTTCTGGGCCAGTTGAATTTTGACAAGTGGCAACATATAATTCGTGGTTTGGTTGTATGTGTTTTTGAACAAACAATGACAGTGTGACACGTGGCCAATCTTGAGGCCACCACGTGTCCCCGAGACTGTGTTTTAAAATTTTGGTAGAGGGTCAGAGGTTCGATCGGGCGACCTCCCGTGTAGCACACCAACACCTTACCATATGGTCTTTCAGTGTTTCTTAACCATATAGTGTTCACGTTGTATTTAACATTGAATGAAAATACATTTGGGGGTTCAGAGGGGCCAGCCTCTCTCCATATGGCTATCACCCCAAGTCTAAGGGCTAAGCCCCTAACCTCCAACTTCACAACCATCTTGAATTCGTGTTGTCACATGCAATTTAAAACCTTAATGCTGATGGTTCCGCAAACAAACTGCCCCATCATTTAATGTGACCACGGGGTATGGGGCCATATGGCCACCCCAACAGTTAAAAAATTATTTTTTCAGTTATCCTGGCATAAGAGTTGGAGCACACCCCGAAAATTGTGGTTTTCCTATTTTATCTCAAGTTAACTGGAGTGCTCCATTTTTTATGGAGCTGATTTAGGGGTAACTGGACAAAAATTGAATAGGCTCTATCTAGAGCTAGATTTGTCCATTGTGAGAATGTGAATAGTCAATTTCGACTATCATAGACAGTCCAGACTCATTGGTGAGGGTTTCAGAGCCATCATAGGACTTTTGAGTAGTTTTTTTCTTCAGAGAAGTTCTAGGGGACACTAGGGCCACAAGGGGCCAGCAATAGAAAGAGGCTTAGCCAATATAGCTAGAGGCCTTTCTCAGTAATCCAATAGTCAATTTTGGATGTTTCAGACATTGTGGAAGTAATGGTGTGGTTTTAAGATCTAGTAGAGGACTTTAGAGATGCTTCAGATAAATTCCAAGGCTCACCAAGGCCATCTAGTGCCACCAGGAGAATGAGGCCTATGTAGAGCAGCCAGTATCCATTCTCAGCAAACCAGTAGTCTATTCTGACTATTTTGAGCCTTATGAATCCAATGGAAGGATTTTAAAAATATTTTTAGGAATTCTGAAAGCCGAGATGCTTCATAGAATTTTTCAGTGACCCTAGAGCCAAGGGGTGCCACTAGGTGTTGGAGGCGAAACTGGAGCAGCCGAAGGCCAATTTCTGCAAGTGAATAGTCTATTATAACTATTTTGGAAATTTTGAATCTAATGATATGATTTTAAAAGTCATTTGAAGACTTTTGAAGGTCGAAGAGCCACAGGGAAGTTTTGGCCAGCCTGGGGCAATCAGTGGATGAAGGCCTAGATTGGGAAGCTAGAGCTCATTTTGAGAAAATGATCAATCTATTTTGGAGGTATGATATATGATGAAGATAGTAGAAAAAATTTCAGGGACAGAAAAGGATTTTTTAGGGAGTTAGTGCCACATAGAAGCTCAGAGAAGCTTAAGGGCACCGACTTAAGGAAACAAGTCTAAGGGAGCAGAGGTTCATCTTCAGAAATATTTCAGCCATTCCAGTAGTATGATGGTATTCTAAACCCAATGGTACATTAGAAATAACCATTTAAGTTAATTATTTACTTGTAAAATAATTTATACATCATAATCCCAAAGAGCCAAGTCAATTTGACAAGAGCTCAAAGAGACGCAACCCACGATATTCGGGTGAAATCCTTTATTAAATTTGTTGTTATGCATTGATGTTTATTTTCTCCATTATATGGTTACTTCACATGCTTAATATCAGCAAAAACAAATGTTCTTAAAGCTCTTAAACAGTTAACCAAAAACATATACCTGTTTCAAGTATTCATTTCCGCACAAGTCAAGAATAAGCTAGATCTTTATTTGTTTAAGTGAGTTGGAGGTTATTGAAAAGAATAACAAGTTATCCAACCCATTTTCAGATCAGGTTGGTATCAGAGCATAGTTTCTTGCTTGACAGAGCACTAGTTTTCTTGCTTGATAGAGCACAAGGTTGCTTGTTTGACATGAAAGGTGTTTTAACAGTGCAAAGAATTTGGCTATTTTCAAATTGACTGATGCTTAAAATTTGAGTTTGATAGAGGTGAAGGGATAGATACTGTTAGCTAAGTCCAAAAGAGGAAAAGAAAGAAGAAAGGTTGAAGGCATCTTCCTTACCCAAATGACCTCAAGGAAACCCTTGAAGCACGAGAGGGTTTGTTTGCAAAAGGCTGCTTGAAGAGGAGCTTGACTCTACAACCATTTTGTTTAGAAGCTTTGTCAATTGTTTTTGAAAGCTTTAGAATTTTTTATTGAAGTTCTTTTTTTCATTGATATAATGATGAAAACTTCATCAAGTGAGGTTTCAAAATCCTCCTCCTTCACAATATTCTTTGAGGAAGACATGAAGCAAGACTTCTACATCCTGAAGGATATGTTGCAAATTGTGTATGAAGATAGAAGAGAAAGCACTAGACTTCATGAGAAATTGGTTGGCATGAAGCAAAAGGACTTCTTTAAAGAATGCATGAGATGGAGATGCAGCTCCATCATGCCCAAGAGGCCTTAACCAAGAATGTGCTAGAAGCAGAGGTAAATCACTCAAATTTGTCTTCAGTTTCCTCTTTAAAAATATGTATAGGTTCATTTGAAAAGCACACTAGAGGTATAGTGTCCAAGTTGATGTTTAAAATGGGCTATGAAGGAAAGGGTATAGTAAAATATGCACAAGGCATGATTGAACCTATTTTGGTTGAGGAAAGACCTAAGAATTTTGATCTAGGCTATGTTCAATCTTAAAGAAAAAACTCTATAGACATGAACACATTTGAAACAAATTCAAAAGGAAAATTTTTCACAAGTTCTAAACCACAAACATGTCAAGTTTGTTTTCAAGTTGATTGCCATTGTTTAAAGCCTATGTTGCAGCAAGATGTGTGTAAACATGCAGTTGATGGTGAGCATGAGAGTTCTAACAGCTATCAAGACATGAACACTGATGTTGGTCTTCAACGAGAAGTTAAAACCTCTACAAGTTCATCTCCTCAAGAAGGTAAAAAATATGAACAAGTAAAGCCTCATTTGAGGTATAATTCTTCCCATAGTCAAGTTGATTATGTTTCTGATAAGCATGACAAATCTGCATGCTTGAATGGAAGAAAAAGTTTTTGTTCCTATTTTGGTCTGTGTAACAATGTTGTTTCAAAATACTGGAAGAGGATGAAAGCATACAGGAAGCAGTTGAAGCGAAGGCAACTTGCAAAGAAGGTGCAAAATACTTGCACAAAAAAAATTTCGCACAAGTTTGATTATGTTGTATTATCTAAAAATGTGTAGGAGAAGAAATTCCTCGTTACAAAATCACCCCAATCAGTTTACAAGATGGATTTATCTGCTGGGGAAGCATTACTCCATGAGTGCTATTGTTGCTGCTATTTCTGTCTATCCCTTTTGAAGTAGATACTATTACACTTGTGCTATATTGCTGGACAAACTGATCTAAAAGAAGAATACATTTGACTTTCATTTTTTTTTAATCTAGATTGTCTCATTTAAACCTAGAAGAAAACATGGAAAGCCTAAAGATATGGAGGATCGTTTATTCACAGTGTTCTCGCTATCTTTGTATCCACTTCCATGATCCAGAGAGGTGGATCCTTGTTCTGACTTTTTGATGAAAGCTTCCTGCAGAAAGTTAAGAGACTCTTCCAAGTTATTGCATAGATTTTGAACCTTCATTAAATATTTGGTGCATGTATCCCATTGCCCATGGAGGATGGCCATCTCACCTTTAGTATGAGATTGGTCTTGCTCGATTTGGCTCCTCAAATTTTATATCACCACTCTATGAGATTTACAAAAGGCACAAGGGTGCCTTTTGTCTTCTAATGAATCCATTTTCTTGGAGAGATAGTGAAGTGTTGCATTGATTCCTTTTCTGCTGGTTGTAAATAATTTTGTTTTTCCTTTGAACACTTTGTTTCCTTTTCTATGAGCGTTGCTTCATTTTTTTATGGTAACATTTATGCCATATTTATAGTGAGAAAAACTGATATTATAGATTGGGAAAGATAAGTAAACAAAGAATGAAAGGGGATTGGAAGGTCACCCAAAATGAGGGAAAGAAAAAGGAAAGTATGCGAGGCAATGGAGGGAGGGAAGAGTGAGGGGAGCGCTTTGTAAGTGCAAGAGAGAAAAGAGTTGCTCGGCACTGAGAGATTGAAAACGCAAACGAAAGAGGGAATGGAGAGAAGGGAAATACAAAAAGAGGCTTGAGAGAGGAGTTGTGATAGGAGGAGGGGGCGGTAAGGGGCCGAGAGGCATGAAAGGAGGATGCACACTTGAAATTGAAGGAATTTATGCGCAATATCTTACCATTTCATGTTTATTATATGGGAGGAGAGGGACATTTCTTCAATGAGAAGTCATGAGAGAGTGTAAGAGAATCTAGGTGAGTGTACTCTGAATCGGGATGCTAAAAATATTTGGGAGATTGCACATGTCAATTTCAGTGGGATTAGAGTGTGTGAAGACAAAGAATAAAATCATGTCTTGGTTGCAATTCTGTTTTCCTGTGTAAGGATGGGAGTACATCAAGAAAAGGAAAGTAGGAGAAAACATCATGGTATAGGGAGGTGGGTTGTGATTTTGTCAATTTTGACTTGGCCAATAGTTCTTTGAACTCCCTCATTGGCTTGGGAATCTGCCTTCTTGTTGTTTTCTCTAAGGATATGATAGAAATCGACCACTCCTATCTGCTTTACAAGATTCTTGGCTCTGTACAGAATTTGACTGAGAGCTAAATTTTTTGGAAGAGTACCACTCACCATTGCATGTATGATGAGAGAGGAGTCTCCAAAAATGATTGCATTGTTGATTTTTTCTTCCCTTATAATCTTAAGGCCTAAAAGTAAACCATAAGCTTCTACTTTATTATTTGACATTTGTCCCAACCCCTAACTGTAGTGCATCTAGCTTGAATTTTCCTGGTGGATAATGAGACATCATGATCCTGCTTTGCTCGTATTTTTCTTTGATGATCCATCAAAGAAAAGGCAAGCCCTGTTGAGAGAATATATCCAAGTCTGAAACTCTGCATCAATCTTTCTTGTTTTCTAGATTTGATGAGCCTTTGTATTATTTGGCAAGTGACTGTTGTTGATCTTGTTAAAGACAAAACCAATCCATATTCTCTCATCATGTTGTAGTTGGGCCATATCTATTCCATATAGTCATTTATCTGAAAGGAACTCAGTCATCAACCCCCGAGATTTTGAAGTCACTGTGTTTACTGTGGGATTTTTATTTTTGAAGATTTTCCCATTTCTAGCTAACCATATTTTCTAGCAAAGGAAGGATGGAAGGCTGTTCCAGAACCTTTGAATTGTGGATTTTTTTTTTAAGGAGTGAGGAAAGTTTCTTCTCCATTTAATTATGAACTTATTTAGAGGGAGCCTGTAATTCAAATTTGCTTCAATAGGTGACACCATCGTCTCCCAACATTTTCTAAAGAAAGAAAAGTCTAGTAAAAGGTGTTGAATTATTTCCTCTGCCTTCAGATAAAGGGGGCATTGAGATGGGCCACATATTCCTATCCTTTTAAAATTTTCAACTGTTAGTGATTTTCTATGTAGCAATTTCCATAGGAAAATCTTAATTTTTGGAAGGGTTTCTACCTTCCAGGCCTGCTTCCAATATTGCCATTCTTGTTGCCTCCGATGTTCTTGGATTTTTTCATATCCAGTCTAAACTAAGTACTATCCTCCAGTAGGTTTCTAGTAGTAAGCATATTGAGTGTTTTTTTCTATTGGTGCTACTCCTGTGAGAAGAGAGATCATGAGATTCTATTGATTAGTTAATTCATTGGGCAAAGTGCCATCCATTTCCCAGTTGGAGATGTCCTCCAGTTTTTTGTATCCTTCTCTTATCATCCACCTCTTTAGTTCTTTTTTGTCCAAGTTGTTGCCTAAGGGAGGATTTCCTGTTATGTTTTCCTTTCATAGGCTGAGTCGTCCCCCATTTCCAGGCCTTATAGAGATGTGTTCCTTGATTAAATGAATTGCATCAGAGATGAGTTTCCATATTTGGAAGCAGGGTCTTGTGGGAGGACTTTTCTCTAGAATAGAGATTCTTGATGCATTAAGATATTTTGCCTCTAATGCTACTTTCCATCAGAGTTTTCCTCCATTAAGGAACCTCTAAGCAATATTATTTCCCAAAGCCAGATTCATTATTCTAGGGGGTTTTATGAAGAGGCCTTCATTTTTTTAATGTGAAGTGACTTGTTTCCAATTTACAAGGCTCAAATTTTTTGTTTCATTTTTCCCTCCTTGCCGTAAAAATATTCTTATGATAATTTCAATTTTCTTATGGATGCTTGTTGGTGTGGCTATTAATGCAAACTGATATCAGGGCATGGTTGAAAGAATTGATTTGATGAGGAAGATTCGACCCGCTTGGGTTAACCATATCATCCCCCATGCTTGAATTTTGGATTTCATCTTTTCAGCATATTTTCTCCATATTTATGTCTTTAGATTTTTTTTGGTGATGGGAAACCCAAGATATTGGAAGTGATTCTAGTTGTTTAGATATGGAAGTTCCAAAATTTCAGACATCTGCTGAATAGTTCTTATGGGGGTGTTCCAGCTATATATAAAAAAATTTCCATTGTTGACCATCCCTCCCAAAACATCCATGAAATTGTCAAGGATTATTTTAAATATTCTAGCAACTATACAGGATGCTCCACCCAATAAGAGGGTGTCATCTGCAAACAAGGAGTGGTTTATTCTTTTGGTTTCGCTGCTAATTGTGAGGCCTAATAAGGTAGCATTTCTTCTGCTATGGTCCAATTTCCTGATAAGAGAGTCAGCCATAAGGATGTAAAGAAAAGGGGATATGGGGTAGCCCTGCCTAAGACTCCTTGAACTTTTCAAGAAGTCCCATGGTCTACCATTGACAAGAGGAGCTATCCAAGGTCTTATTGTGTAGGCCTTGATTGTGTTGATTAAATATTCAGAAAAACCATATCTATTTAGAATAGCTACAAGGAAGGTGAGGTTAACTCTGTCAAAAGAATTTACCATATCCATTTTTAGGATGAATCCTTTTTCATGTCTAGAGAGACTTGTGTGAAAAGCTGTTTGCACAAGGATGATATTATCAACTATTTTACGGTTGGGAACAAAGCCTCCTTTATTTTCTGAAATGAGAGAGTGGAGAAGAGGTTTGAGCCTTCCAACAATAATTTTAGAGATGATATAGTAAGAGGCATTGCATATGGAAATTGGCCTAAATGTGCTAAGGGTGGTGAGACGAGGGTATTTTGGAATGAGGTTGAGGTATGTGGAATTGGTAAATCCCCCTACCTTTTTTTTTATGACATATCTGATCATCATTAACAAATCCTTATTAATGATTTTCCAAAATGTGCAGTAGAATGAGATGGGAAAGCCATCTAGGCTCGGTGCCTTTTCTAGATGCAAATCCCAAATAGCTACCATAACTTCTTTTTCTGTGACTTCTTTGGAGAGGGAATTTTTTATTTCCTCATCAATTAACTTTGGGATGTGCGTTAAGAATTCCTCCAGGTTTTCCTAGATGTCTACCGTTGTTATGAGAACTTTAAAGTGCTGAAAGACCTCTATTTTAACATCTTCTTGTCCCTTTATTTCTTTCCCTCCTTCTCCTACTATTTTTATAAAAAAAAAAATTTATTGTTCTTGTTTTGGCTGAGTTATGGAAAAAGGTAGTGTTCTTATCTCCAACTTGAATCCAAATTTGCCTTGATTTTAGCCTCCATGTTTCTTCTTCTTGTCTAGTGTTCCTATAAATTTTCCACTATATTTCTTTTTCCTTTTCTTTCCTTTCAGCTGTGCTATTAGTATTTTCCATTTCCTCTTGAATTTTTGTTAGTCCTTGCTTCAAGGCCTCTTTCTCCCTGTGTAGTTCCTTGTAGTTGGCCTTTGCCCAGTCTTTCAATCTTGCTTTGGTGGCTTTTAGTTTCATCTCTGATATGAATGATGGTGAACCGCTAATATTTTGTTTCCATATTTTTCCCACCTCTTGTTTGACTTCTTAGCACAGGTTTATGGTCTGAAGCTACTAACAGAATGATTTTAGAAGACACTCTGCTATATTTGGCCACCATTCTGTCCCTAATGAGAATCCTATCCAGCCTTTATTTGATATTTTCCTTCCCTATTCTCCTGTTATCCCATGTATATTTCCCATTTTTTGGAGGGATGTCCAAAAGATTGCATTGTTCCATGATTTCTTCAAGAGTCTCTCTGTTTGGGTCTAGCTAAAAGGTGCCTCCTCTCTTTTCCTCCTCCTTGAGAATAAGGTTGAGGTCTCCTCCTACTATGAGGTTTTATTCTTGATCCTCCATTGTATTATCCTTTAAATTATTCCAGCATGTTTCTTTGTCCCTGTAGTGATTTGGTGAATATATATTATAAATGATTCTTTTTTTTTCCCATTTACTGCATTATCCATAATTGTTTTTATCCAATACCCTTTCATTTTTGTGTGTTTCATGTGCCATTTTCCTTTTTTCCAGATAGTACATATCCCTCATGAAGCTTCGTTTGCTGAAATTGCTTACCCTTCATAATTTTTTTATTTTTCTATTATGCAACAAAACATGATGTCATATATAAAACCCACTCTTACATCCCACTTTATTTATTTCTTCTCAATCCAATTTTCCCTTTTTCATTCCATAATACATCCTTGCAATCAAAATATTTAGGATCTATCTTTAGTTTTTACTAAATATCTACTCTTTAGGAAAAATCACAATTTGAGGTTCAAGGAATCATTTTTTTTTAACTAACAAGCTAATGTTCAATACAGTCCTCATTGACCCACGTATGTAATATAGACCATTCCTTTAGCTTCCATAATATTCATTATTATTCACTTCTCTAACTTGAGAATAAATTATGAATGACTATGTTAGAAGATATTCATTATGAAAGAAAATTAATAATATATTTTTTAAAGCGGCTTGTAATCAACAACAGCTCTCACAATTATGCAAATAATATATCTATATTATTGAATATACCTTAATAACTGTAAGTCAATTTTTTTTCCAACTATGAAATCACTCATGATTTTTATTTAGTAATTAATCAATTCATTTGGTTTCATGTATTATTCCTTACTATTAATAAGTATGCAACAACAAGCTATGAAAACTATACATTTCTCAAATGTGAAGAATCTTGTTGAATTTAAATAAGAATTAGACTATCACAAGGGAATTTTTAGCCTAAAGTTAACCCCCCCCCCTCCCCCTTTTTTTACCACCCTCTCAAATTATTACAACATTTTGTAGGACTAATAAATACTCATACAACTATCCATCCAACACAAAATTCCTAAATCCAACAATCTCTTCCAATCCACATATAATACAATCACCTTAGGCTTCTAAATCATGCAAGAATTCCAATTCTTCAAAATGTGATCTCACTCTCCTTCAATTTCTCCCTCAAAAAATATCACAAGCACATGTTCTTGTAAAACAAGAACTAAGATTTTCATTAATCACATACCTTTTTCTTTAAGTTCAAATAAAACAAAGTTCTCACCACTTAAAATGTTTACCTTCTAAACATGTTATTATCTTAACAATTTATAAACAACATGAATTTTGACTCAATTGCTTAACTAAAAATATTTTAGAGCAGTACATGAGTTAAATCCTCATAATTTCTCTAATTAATTTGGTTAAATAGAATTCAACCAATATTACACTGACAAAATTATTAAAGAGACTAGTTTATTAAGCCAATAGAAAATATATTTCGTCAACTTATCATAATAATATTTTTCTACATTTCAAGAATTTGAAAATCATTTTAATTATGCCTAAATCCAACACATACAAAAAGATTACAATACTAGAGGATAGATACCTAGTTCACACTTGACTCCATATATCAAAATCAATTATTCCAAACATATATCACCTAATGGTGTTCAGTATAACAATCTTAGTATCTTCATTTGTAATAAAAATAAAATAATGGATTTAAATCTCAATCAAATTCATGTTACGAATCTCTATCCATTTAAATTTAATTACACATAATCACTCCTCCTTAATCATGTCTATGAGATTCCATCAAAATATTCTAAAAAGAAGAATTACTTAGCTCATAGATATATTTTAGTGTGGATTCCACACCCATACCTTACATCATTACTTAGCTCATATATATATGCTAGTATGGATTCCACACCCATTCATTAGCTCATATATATATATATATATATATATATATAGATATATAGATATATAGATATATATATATAGTATGGATTCCACACCCATGCATTTGGTCATAGATATATGCTAGTATGGATTCCACACACATACATTAGCTTAAGGAAAACATAAACTTCCAGTTTTCCTTAAAATGGCTTCCACAACCCTTCATGCATGAGTCATTTAAGCATCTTGTTTATTAGGAAGGACATACCTCAACCTAATATTTGAGTAATTTAAAGTTATTTGAAGCATAATGTCAACCTAAACTACACAAAATCATGTTAAAGAAATCAAAGGAATTTCATTCTTATTCATTAAGAATGTATTCCTAAATCATATTTTAACACATCTAATTAATGCACATACATTACTCTTGAATCTACATTCACAGTTAAAGGGGACATCCTTCAAGGTAGATTTTGTTAAGTTTCCATTAGTGTGGGTACGAAAAGAGTCAAAATTAAGACGATGAACTCAATCATAACATTAATTGAATCTCAACCTTACACTTGTTACACATTCGAGAAGCATACATGCCAAGGTCATCATACTATAGTCCATATTAAGCCAATATTTTTCTTGGAAGATACAATTTCAACTAGTAAAGATGGCTACTAAGCCCATATCAGATTTACAATGATGCATTAAACGTATATGCAACCATGCATGCACTCCACCTATCTCCAAACCCAACTTTATCAATCACATACTTTCCCAGCATGTCTTTAAGCATTTTAACATATTGCTAATAATATTTCTTAACAAAAATATAAAGGAATATAGGAAAGCATTCATTTTATTTCATGAGTTTATAAATGAAATAATAATAATAATATCCTGTATGAAACCAATATGCCTCCAAGTCAATATATACAACAACTCAACATGCATGCAAAATCAACATTCATACATCATCAACCTACAAGTAAGCATGTTGGCCCATTAGGCCCTAGTGTTGTAACTTGCTCTGATACCATATGTAAGGTCCCACCTTACCAACCATCAATAATATAGAGAAGTAGAGGTCACATTAATCACTAATCATCATTTTTTTAATATTAATAACTTATTTATCATGTAATCACATTCCTTCATCTATTTCACTATAAGACTATCACATAAGAAGTCAGGGATAACTTTCCCTTAAAACCAATTCCAAAACAAGTTTCCTCTAAAATTTAAAACATGATACCATGTTCTCTTTTCATAATTTTACATGATCTCTAAGTAATATTGGGAATCAATTCCACCATAATGTCATGGGAAAACATTAAGTAAGATCAACCTATCTAATTTACTAAATTATGCCAAATAAGTTACACTTATTGACTCTTGATATCATAATCACAAAAGTATCATGCTTCTTGTTATCACACATAAACTTTCCATTTTTATTGATAGGTTCACTCACCTCACTCACCTAGGTTTCATTTTGTTTTAATAGGTTGGTTCATGAAATTTATGAAAAAGTCCATGAAATAAACCTTTTCCCTAAGTCAGAAACCCCCCATTAGTCATTTCATGTCAATCATATCCACCAAATTCCACATGAGGTTCATATGCATGGATTCAAATCAAAAAAATTCCACATGTATGTTTTTTCACGGTTTGGCAGCGAATATAACAGCAAAATGAAAGATTTTTTTACAGAATTACTTGACAATTCCATAGCAAATCTACTAGGTTTATAATTGTCTTCGCTGCAGAATCATGTTTTTTCTGCAGAAAAATAGAGGACGATGAGTTGTCCAAATTCTAATGGTTAGGGGTAAAGGTTATGTCATCCAATTAGTTATCATGATCACCCAAGCATGCAAGTTCATAATTACCCTCATCATGGATCCCACAACCTTCACCTATAAGCAACAAACAAAAGATTAGTAAACATGGTAGTGGGAGAACAACTAGAAGTCAAACAATTGGAAATGGAAATATTGAAGACATCCTCCAAGCTATAGATATTGAAGAGACTCCAGTTGTCAAAGCTGAATAAATTGAAGGTTACAAGAAGAAGAAATAGAAAGGTGAGATTGTTAAAAAGCTAGATTTTGTAGGAGAAGATGCAGTTTTCATATTCCAGCCCAGAAAACCACTTACTAGGCTACAACTTGCAAAGGGTGTAATGGTAAACAAGAAGATATAATACGTTGAAAAGGAAAGCAGCCTATCATAGAAGACATCATAGACTTGTCTCCAGTAATAGAAGAAATTTTTGTGCAAATGAAAGGAAAGGAGAAAATGGTGGAAAAAACTGAAGTGCATGTTTTGCAGGAGCATTTAAGAGATGCCAAAGAAGAGGTCATTGAAGTCATGTTAGAATTACAGGAGGCCAAGGTGTACAGAAAGTTGATGGAAGATTTTGAAGAAAAATTAAATGATCAGCTGAACCAATATGATAAATCACTAAAAAATGCTAGGAAGTTGCTGAAAAGAACACTTCCTTTGAGAAGAGTAATGAACACACCAGAAAGAGAAACCTATGGTTACAATCTAAAAGGAAGAATCTGAAGGGACGGGTTAAAGAATTATAATATCAAATGGAGATGATTTAGGAAAAATTGAAGAAAAGAGGGTTGGAAATCAAATTGATAAATGAGCCTAAGGAGATGTAGCCTTGTACTGCTAAAGATGGAGTTACCAAAGTTTGAAGGGTTGGCCTAAATAATTTTGACAATTTTTCAGCATTCAAGAACCATCATTTCTTGTTTTGAAGGTGAAATTATGAGGAAAAATGGAAATTTTGTGTTTCTCTGCCAATTACGCAATTTCCTAGCAAAGCCCAGGCTTGAAGGCCAGATTTCGCTACGAAATCCCTATAGAATACTTGTTGCAAAAAATCTCAATTTAGGTGGAAATAAAAGGAGGATAAAATTTGTATTTAGCTTATTTTATCTGAAAAAACATATCCCAATTAGAAAGGAAGGCTAAAGGTTGTTCTAGATGGCTAAAATAGACTTGCTACCAAACTACACTACAAAACTACATGTTACACTCTACTTTTGCAGCAAAGAACTTTTGGTTGTATTTTGGTATTTTTAAAGTGTATTGAAGGTCATCCAACCATGTGGAGTTATTAAAATTTAGCAGTGGGACACTCTAGCAGGGATTTTCTGCTCAACAAAGATGTCACCTTTCTAGCTCAACATAAAGAGAGTGATCAAATGTCATGGTTATCTTCTGCTTAAAATTAAGGTGATCAATTCCTAAATCTAGTGGGTGTATTTATGTCTAGGTTATGGTTAGTGTCATTCAAGAACTTGGTTATCATCGATGTAATTATCCAATTCTATAGATAAGTGAATGTAATAAATGGAAGGTAGATTCCTAATAAGCTTATAAGTCTAAAGTTATTAGGTGTATATTTCAGTTACAGGAATATATTTTATGGTTAAGATAGGTGTCAAAGATAATGCTTCGATTATATAGCCTAATGGGAAGATCCAATGTAATTAACAAAATCCTATTAATAGGCAGGAATTCGAATGAGAAGGTGTTGGAGAATGTTATTTGAAACTACCACTTTGTAAATTTTTGATGATCAGTAATATACAGTGATTGTGTTTTCTGCTTCACCTTAGACTCTTTGAGTGTTTCAATGAGCTTATGTCTTATGTTTATTAATATTTTGTTTCCAATATCTTGATGTTGAATTACTCAGAATTCATGTTCTTCATGCTCTAAATTTCTTTTAACATTAAGTTATTGAATATTTCTATGTGTGTATTGCCCTTTCATTGAAACATTACAAGCCTCGGCTTCCACAAGGAGAGCCATTGTCAATGAATTTCCTCACACTGACTCCATAAGCCCAATGGTAGTAAAACCTATACAATTTTCACCTGCAATCAAACACATGCAAGTCAATATGACAGAGTTAGCCATCTGATTGAATCCTAATTAAAAAAATCACAAGTTACTTTGAGATAGCCCTCTCAAGCTGAAGAGGCTAATCTTTAGTCAAAATATTGTTTGAAAGAGTTACTCTAAGTTTTTTGGTGGAGCAGCCCATCTATACCAATTTAGAGTTAACACTTCTATTACAAAAATTACATATAAATGTATGAGTATTAACCTATGTATAATAAGGTAACTCAAGGAATAATATGCCTTTATTCATCAATAAATCTAATAAATATGATATGTTTATGAAATGGAATCACAAAATATGTTGACGCAACAACATTTCCAAACTTATCAATTAAAAATTTCTCAATCCAAATTATTAAGGCAATGCTTTAATCATGAACATCGCATAAAGTATTATTCTTCTAAAAGCTTAAATTTCTCAATCCAAATTCAAAAGCATATTATTCTTCTATAAGTGCCAACCAAAAAAATAAACTTACCAAAATTGATCACACTAGTTGTTTCCTACTGCCATTAAAACATAAGATTGTACCCCTGAATACATGCAACTTATACGAAACTTATTATGCTCACTTGCAGAAAAACCAACAGAATTAGTCTCCATAAAATTGTTTCCAACAACAACCCTTTTTTTTTAAATGAAAGCTTTAGATAATAAAATCTACATCCATTAAATAATTTATTCATAAATTTTCTAGTACATAAAATCTATAGTAAGTAGGACATTTACTCTAACAATTTATATGCACAAAAACTACATCCATTGAAGTTTTGACAAACACTTTGCAAGAATGAAATCTATAAGCTACAACCATTGAGGCCTTTTGACAAACACTTTGAAAACATGCAAATACAACAATAAAGGCATTTTTACAAACACTTTGCAAGCATGCAAGCAATCTACAGCCATTGAGGCATTTTTTCAAACACTTGGAAGCCATAATCTCTTAAGGCAATTTGACATGAATCTAAGATTATCCCTCAACCTATTTAGCTCATAAAATTTATAAATTAATTCTTCATATCACAAAATATTAAAACAGAGACTAAATAATTGTATTCTTTCACCCAAAACTTGAGAGCATGCGCACAGAGTGGCAAGAAAAATCTACAAATCACCCAGATTGACGATCTAGGTTTGGAAAAGTGTTTTTTTTAATCAAGTTGGGGGTTGCAGGTCCAATGGTATGCATACCCCCTGATGTTAAGCTGAATCGCAACAGAAACGCTCAGGGATGTGATTTATTAAAAAAACAACAACAAAAATTCCTACTACCTCATTTATCAATTTTGTCAAACACTTAGTGTGCAAAATTCAACTATAGTTGTACATGGAGAAAGAAAACCCAAATTTATGCTGATATGATATTTTCACCAACTCATGAAAAATTTCTATCAACAAAATTTCATTATAAAATGAACTTTAATACTTTAGCAACAAATTCTTGTTTTAATCCCTCCTACATGTATATGCTCAACTACAACTTCGGTTCATTATTGGTTAAATTAGAATTAACTCTATAATATCGCATAAATATTCACATGTACCAGTTCCAATAAATTGAAATTTTTACAACACTTTAAACTAATAATAATTGAAACTTCAAGAATTCTTATGAAAATATCTGGTTTTATATTTATACAAGTCCAAAAGGATAGGAATATGCTCCAACTCTAATGAGAGTATGCATATCCTTACCAACTCATTGTGACCATCCGGTTTTCCACCCAAACATATTCAACTTCTTCCCCTAAAACCCCCGAGCTGTAAGAGCTCACAAACAATACCAAAATATAGCAGTAGAGAGATATCCAAGGCAAGTTAACGAATATAAGTGTCACTTCCTCCCAATACCACTCATGGTAAGCTCCACCATGTAGAGCTACTTGGTATTTAGTTTAGGAATTTCAAAGTCATTTCACAAATAAATTGGCTACTCTCCAAGTCTCTCCCTCTCATAATATTTTTCAAAACTCTCCATCTCTTGATATTATAATGCACCTCCCTCAAGTGAGAATACATGAGACACATATTTAGGAGGAGCAACAAATTCTCGTCATAAAAGAGGATTAATATGCATGCCTTGTATTCCTCTTAGAGGAGTGTAACTCATGCGATTAAGGAGAGGAATGCATGCCTTAGTTAAGGAGAGTGTAACATATGCATTAAGGAGAGTGTAAGAGGAATATTTTATGACATGCCTTTAATGAGTGTAAGAGGAATATGTCATTCTTTGATGAGTGCATAAAAGAGAGTGTAATGTATTATGAAAAGAGAGAGAGAGAGTTACATAGATCCATGAGAATCATCAAGGAGAGAGGTGTCAAGTGATTGAGAAGATATAATTCCCTTTTAATAATAATATAATAGTCTCATAAAAGATAAGAATAATATTAATATTAATAATATTGAGGATTAAGTCTACATTGAACTATTAGGATTGATCAATGATAAGTTAAGTGATTGATGCAGGAGCATCAAGCTCAATTTTTCATTATTTAATTATGTAATAAGGGGGGTGAGACATTTTAATTATTTTATTAATTAAATTGTTTATTTTAATAAATTAAGAGAAAGGTGAGGATTTTGTATATATTCTTTTAATAATTAAAAGGATATGAGGGAAAATAGAATTAGGTAGAAAATTTAGGGAGTAGGAATTCTATGTATGGGACTTTGTTGAGTCCACACCTAAAATGAATCTAAATTAGATTTAGTTGAGGATTGGGTGGAGAAATTTGTGGGGTGAAATAAATACATTATTTATGTATAAATATGAGTGTTTTTGTGAGGAACAACAAGAGCTGAGTGCGTGAGGAGTACAGGAAGAGTGAGGAGTGGTTTGAAGGGCCAAGAGCCAGGAAGCCGCCCAATGTAGTATTTGGCCAGAGAAATTTTATATTTTATATCTGTAGTTGTTTTGAATAGCTCTTTCCCCTTCATGTAAATTTTGAGCTGAATTTTTTCATGATTTTATTTGAAGAAAATTTGAGCATTTTCATAATTGGGTGAAGAAGTGAGTTTTATATGCTAGGATCTGCTTTCTAGAAGAATCCCTGCATCATATCAAGTCCTATAGCAAGCAAGTGTAATGCTGTAAATCACACTCATTTTGGAGCACACAACTCTGAAGAGCTTGCTGAAAAAAAAAAAAAAAAAACAGCATAGAAAACTACTGCACGGATAATTTTAAGAACTCCTTTTGAAGTAGTTATCTAAGAAATATTGTCAAGTGGATAGAATGGCTTCCTCTAGCGAGGAAATTACACAGCCATAGATGATGCCTTGAAAAAGTGAGAGTATCATTCCTCAGCTACCTGCAAATCCCTTGAGCTCCAACGTGGATGGTAAAGGTCGATTTCTTGCCAATATTCATTCCGTAAAGAATATTTACCCTATTACATGCTAGATTTTGATGGCTCGTGGAGAAAGTTACAGTGCTGAGAATGCCAACAGGTGGACACCATTGCAAGTGGCTAGTCTTTAGCGCAGACATTGGCTTGAAGGGTTGCTAACTCGTGGCTTACAATCTAGTGTACCGTGTTTTCCACCATCACGAAATTCAGCCCTGCCTCTTAATAGCATTGTGCAAATTGCTAGAGATTGTGGATGGAGAAATTCAGATCCCCTACCTGTAGGAGTTGAAAATGTGTTGTATGTATTGAACGGAGATGTACAGTTTCTACTGAAGGTATGTTGGAGATGCTTCATGGCATCATATAGAATTGGAGATTCCAAATGTGGTGATAGCATTCAATGAGAACTGGTTTTCAGCATCGACCAAGCGGCCATGTGGTAGATAAATAGCGCAAGTGTAAGTAATACTTGATTGTAAAGTCTCTGGTTGTTAAGATTCGATTGGAAATTGTTGATTTTAACATATAACACCCTGATTCCGGACGTGAGGAATGACAATTAAATCTGCATTCGACCCAAGTTATTCAACACAATTGCAATTGATTTGCAAATAGAGGTTGATCACGAGTAATGAAGTTTGTCGTAGAATTTATATTGATAACCATTGATTCTTAAATGCCATTTTCATATATATATACAGATGCTCTCTTAAAATTTTAATTTGTTTCAGCATGAAGTTTATATAATAGCACTGCAACACAACAATTCTCTCTATACCATTGCCGGGGTGTCATTTTCAGTTGAGTCAGCTGAAAAAAAAACTACCACACTTGGGAGGAGAGCAACATCCTTTATATTAATTGGCCTCATGGGAGCTTTTGCTTTGAGTGCTTTTGATGACTTCACAATCTATTATAGTTGTAGTAGCAAGGTCGAGAGGCCTTGGGAGAGAAAATCATGAGGGGCCAGTTGTATAATGCAACCTTGTCCATGGCACACCATCAGAACTCATGATATTTATGTGCACTCGGACCTCACAGGCTTCAAAGGTTACCTACCTAGAACAACGAACTTCCACTGTTTGAGGCATGGTTATGCGATGAAATCTTGAGAAAGTAAAGGGTGTCAGAGTGATGGCGTGGAGGAGCAGTCTCACTTATTTGAAATATCATGGTATTTAATGGATATAAAGCTGCACACTAAAGGGCAAGGGACAATTAGATTCTATCATTTGAGAAAGGAAGTCTGGGACTTATTAAAAAGGGACATTTTGCTATTGATTACATCTTATTGACTGATGTAAACCAAGCTTCACCAAATATTGTGTAATTATTTTAATTTTCCTACATCAATTGTGGTAAGATGCTTGCATAAGGGAGTTAGAGATGGTTGTCAAATGGTGGTATGGTTTGATGATTGCGAGCATGGTTGGAAATAATGTAAGTGAAAGTTGAATGATTTACGATTTGCGCTATTCATTGTTTATAAATAGTGCGAGTCAACATTCAACTTATGCGGTGAAATATGTTGGTTTTGACAATTGCATGAATGGCATTTGTGTGGAGTTGGGTGAATGGAAATAGTTCTTTTTGAAGATTCAGTTTTTTTTTTGAATTGCAGAGAATGCATTAAAAGGAGATCGGACTTTGAGTCTGAAATATCATCGCACATGGAGATACAGTGCAGATGAGAGATGGAAAAAATCACACAAAGATCTTGAATGTGAGATGATATGTTTTATTTAACCCTGGTTTGAAGATGATATTGAAGACTACTATTGCAGATGCTGAGGTAAAATTGAATGGAAAATGAATGAAGATGTGCTAATCCTGGATGACATAAAGAGAAATATGCATGTTTATTTGAGGAGATTTATTATGCATAGTGTGATGATTTATTATGCATAATGTGGATTCTTCACAGTTTTGGTTAAGTTATTCTAGAAAAATCCTGTAGTTGGGAAAAAAAGAATTATTTTGATTGGTGATTGGAAATATAATTGCTTGATGTTGTAAACCTTTGTTTTGCCATCATGTGATAGCATTTAAGGAGGAGATATTCAGGATGAAACAATGTACAAGTTGTACATCATTCATTGAAGAAGTTTCTTGTTCTCTATACGCAGGTAAAGAGATGTGGATTGATGTTGCATGGTGTATATAAGTGCAGGGAAATTTTTACATTAAGATGACAAACTTGTGAGCATGCAAGTATTGACAGTGACAAAGATAGCACAGAAGAATGGAAGCCAGAGGGTTGAGTTTGCAGAGAGAAAGGTTTATTAATAACATTAACAGGAGCATGAGGTATGATAATTCAAGAAGACATTTTTTTGAAGATTGAATGGTTTATTTATTTTCACCTTAAAATAAATCTTGGAAAGCCTGAATTGCAATTCGACTAAAGACTTCAGTATCATGATAAGGAAAATTGATGATTTTTCATAAGAATGAAGTATGAAAGAGGGTGAAGATTTACATCCTAAATGTATTAAGGGTATCTGTTTAATGAAGAATTGTATAACTTCAATTAATTCAAAATATCCACTATCATTGTTATTGGGACAAAGCTTGAAGTGAAAACAGATGTTAGAGTCAAATGAAAGTTTGGATAGTTTGTATTGAGATTGAGTATTTTCATCCAAAATGGAAAAATTGGTGTAAGTTTGAAGTCAAAGAGTTGTAAGATAGGTCCAAAGTCTGAATGTAATTGGGTGCATGATCGGCGAAGCCCAACGCCCAAATAATTGGTTATTGTAACACATGAATTACTAAAGTGTTGTTTGCGACAAGAAGGTTGCCAGAGATTGGCTCCAAGACAAAGAGAAGCCCAGTGCAGAGGGAGAACTTGCATTTTGATGAATGACAAGTGTGAAGGATTGCTGAGAAGTGGATTAAATGAAGTACACATGTGAACAAATGCAGTTCACAAAGAAGGGGAAGATGACTATTGATAGTCATTTCCGGAGATCTGATGAAGAGTACGAACAGGAGAAGGCTGAGATCACAATTCACCTTGAATTGTTAATGGATTTGTTGCAGGAAAATGTGAAAAACCAGACACATGGTTGGACCATGAGAAAGAAGGTGAAGTGGCAGAAGCTACACACAAAGAGGGAAAAGTGGGTAAACATACAGTTGGTGGAAGAGCTAAGGAAGCTCGAGCAGATGTTGAGTTGTGAAGAACTCAAAGAGGCTAAGTTAAAAATGGACGTTTCCATTTGTGGCCCGAAATATGGTGAAATTCTGGGTGAAGAGATCAATGAGGAAGATCTCATGAAATATTGGGATAGTTCAGAAGCATCTGAAGATGTGTTGGCGAGGGAAACATATGAGGCCATGGAGCCTTACATTTTTTCTCACAGTTTATGTATGCTTGCAGGATGTGTGAAAGACGGTGAGCAGTCTGATAGAAATGTCACAAAGGAAAATGAAACTCTTGAGGTAAAGTTTGGTAGATAATTGCTTTTAGAGAAGGAAAGGGTTGATTGGCTACAACAAGAAGAAATCATAAATGAATTCTTATTTGGGGTAGGACAGCAAGTCAAAGCTGTTATGGAACAGGAAAAAAGTGGAAATGCAGAAGAAAAATTCCAAGAAGGTACATTACAGGGTGTTGAACCAACTTTGAAGTTTGTTAAAGAAGAAGAGTTGAATCTGAAATCTGTTTAGAATGATGCTGAGATAGCAAGATCTCAAAAAGAAATAAAGACATACGAGTCTCATGGAAATATTCAACGGAATATTGAAGCAGAGGAAGAAGGACCATCTGATGATTGGTCAACAACAAATGAAGGTATGGAAAGTTATGTAAATTTTCCAAGTTCTACCCTAGTTGAGATTATTCAGTTATATCGGAAGTTAGATCTTCAGAGAAGAGAGTTGGAAAAGCAGAGGATCTATTTTCAAGGAGAGTTGTTGAAAGACACAGAACAGGGAAACAGTTTTCAAATAGATGATGTGGAGGAGGGACTAACTGATAGTCTCATAGAGAATTTAAATCAACATACTGATGTGCTGATCAACGAGGAAATTTTAGAGAAGCATACTGAAATGTTGCCAGAGGAGAAAGAGGCACTGAAACCTTATATTTTTTATTTTAATAATTGTTTTTTGAGTACATGTTTTATTGCAGATGCTGGAGAAAATCTATTGGACAGAGAAATTGAACTCATAAGGCGGATAATGATGAAATTATCCCGAAAGAAGCCAACAACAGTAAAACAAAAAAGAAGTAGCAAGAGGAAGATAGCAGAAGATTGTGAAAGCGTAGCCAGTGGGGCAATGCAGCAGAAAGTGCGGAGACCTGGAGAACAATAACAGACAAAAGTAGCAACAAATGGAGAATTACAGCACAAGATATGGGATCCAGGCAAACAAAGATCCGAACACATGATCAAGCGATCATGATTAATTTCAACCTTGGGAGTCTGATGTAGGAGCATCAAGCTCAATTTTTCATTATTTAATTATGTAGTAAGGGGGGTGAGACATTTTAATTATTTTATTAATTAAATTGTTTATTTTTATAAATTAAGAGAAAGGTGAGGATTTTGTATATATCCTTTTAATAATTAAAAGGATATGAGGGAAAATAGAATTAGGTAGAAAATTTAGGGAGTAGGAATTCTATGTACGGGACTTTGTTGAGTCCACACCTAAAATGAATCTAAATTAGATTTAGTTGAGGATTGGGTGGAGAAATTTGTGGGGTGAAATAAATACATTATTTATGTATAAATAGGAGTGTTTTTGTGAGGAAAAACAAGAGATGAGTGTGTGAGGAGTACAGAAAGAGTGAGGAGTGGTTTGAAGGGCCAAGAGCCAAGAGGCCGCCCAATGTAATATTTGGCTAGAGAAATTTTATATTTTATATCTGTAGTTGTTTTGAATTGCTCTTTCCCCTTCATGTAAATTTTTAGCTGAATGTTTTCATGATTTTATTTGAAGAAAATTTGAGCATTTTCATAATTGGGTGAAGCAGTTGGTTATATATGTTAGGATCTGCTTTCTAGCATAATCCCTGCATCAGTGATATTCCTTCAAGTATACTTTATTACCCATTGAGTGGAGGTGATTTACTATTTTTGGAAAGCCAAATTAAGATGCCATAAATGAATTTATATTTTTATAAAGTCACTCCAAAATTGTCAGGAATGAGATTTTATTAAGGAAATCCATCCCCGAGTTTCCCATGAGTGGTATTTTTCTTCCGTAGAATAGGGATTCCGCACCCCTAGTGCATGCATCTTTGTGCCTTAGTGGATTGAGGACTCCACGCATAGATATACTCTAAATATTCAAGATTCCACACCTTGATCTTTTTAAATATTCATGACTCTATGCCCTAAAAATTTCGTTATAGATCCAAGACTCCATGTCTTTATCTTTCATGGATTTAGGAATCTGTGCCCTACTCCTTTTATTATATATCTCCATGGATTTAGGACTTCACGCCCTAATTTCCATGGCTTCTCATCTACTCTGCTTCGAAACCCTGCGCTTCACCTTAAGGTACTAATTTTGAGCTCATACCAATATGGTGGTTAGTTGGTAAGGTCTTCTTCCAAGACCTGCACACATAACAATCTCATAGATCAAAGGAATCGAATGAATTTCATAATTAACTTATTCACATTTTACCAAAGAGTGTGCATGACTTACATAATCATTTTGGTTTTGGAGAAATGACTTTCGCAATAATTTATAACTCAAGAATCCTTATTGGAAATGACCAATTACCCTGCCACATCATGCTTAGTATGAGATTACGCACATATAATCATACAAATCATGTATCATCCATAAACAGTAATTAACCATATGTTCCACAAAACCATGATCATCCATGGATATGTCTCTCAATCTTGTATCACCATCCATGTCATACACTTATTTCCAAAATAGGATAGCAAAAGAGAAAACATCGCTAATATGCTTTTAACCAGAATCAATTATTATACACACAACCATAGATATTATCATAAGCACACAACAACCAAGTGACCCAAACTAGGTCTATAGCATATAAGCATGTACATAAGTCTGTCATAAATAATATTATATCATTATATCAAAATCACCACCTCTAAGTTTCATAAAAGCTATATCACCAAGTTGGGACACTACAGAGATCCATCATGTCTTATGCATATCAAATGTGAGGAGTATCATTTACTAGAGCCAAGGTTTTATCCTTCTTCACAGAATCAGGATCTCCAAAAACAATAGAGGTTAGTAAAAAATAAAGTTATATTACTATATCAAAGATCAACATTAAGTAGCCTCATAGAATCACAAATTTCATTATGTAAGATACTTGTTAACATCAGGTGCACCATTTCATTATAATAACCATGCATCCAAATTATTTTCATATGCATGCAAGGAACATTTGAGAAGGATAATTTCTCAACTTACCTTAAGGCTAACCTTGTCATTCAATATTACAACTAAAACATAAACTGAAATTGTATACCATGCATACCTTGTATTATTGAAATACCTTTGCAGCTTCACATAGGTAGCTTGTAGTGCTTGTCACATTCTTTACTAATAGCCCATTTTCTGATGATAGATCCTCTCTCCCTATAGTAGACATGATCGTCAAGAAGGTTCTAGATGTCAAGATGTTAGGAGCATAAAAATATATATATAGGAATCATGAGTAATAGTGAAAAAAGTAATCAGATATATAATTCTAAACAAAATTAAATACATAGAGAAGCATGACAAGTCTAGAAATACTTATCTTCAATGTGAGGTGAACCTCTCCCTCTTGAACCAACCTTCAAGAGCCATTACTATCCATATTCCACATAACAATGTTGCCTTCTATCAACTTTATCAACAACTGGGACTACTATAGACTATTCCATCTAGGGCTTCATCAAATTTGTCATAAGAGCCTGAAGATCTTGACTTTGACCATGATAGGGTTTCTTGATTACTCTTTTCTCAAATATTTTCCATAAACCGAGGCTTCTATCAAACACAAACCATGAAACCCCTCTGCACTAACTACCTATAGTTTCCTTCATACCTTAGAATTATTTTAGGTTTCCACCATCCTCTTCTTGATTCCATCAAAAGTGTCTCCATGGGAGTGATATAAATAACTTTTCTTCAGCTCAGCTATGATACCATGTTTATTTTTCATCGGGCTATATTGTTATTTTCTTTTATAACTGCATTTATTCATTAACACACTAATCTCACCCCATCATAACATTATTCAGATTTACATCATTATTTTTTAGCATATGCAACTATGTAGAAAGAATAATATCATCATCATCAATGCAACAGAACATGAAGGAACACTAGAAGGAAAGCATGCACACATAGAGACACTAGGGTGGTCCAAGACCAAGGAAAAACCCACTATGGGGAAAACCCTTGTAAATTCTTCTTCTTCTTTTTTTTTCATCAAATGATTCAACAAAAGAGAGTATAATGATCCATATCTTCATCTATGAAACTAACCAACAAGGAAACTACAAAATTCATGAAATGAACCCAAAAATGTATAGACTCTGAAATATGATTCTAAAGATTGTATTAAATTGTCATTGACTGGAATTAATTGTTGAACCATGTGGTCACTAAGGGTAATCTTTGAATATTGAAACTTCATCTTTTAGTCCTCGGCCACATGGAGGAGTCATCAGTGTGACTCTAGGGTCCCAGTCACTCCCTTAAGCTAGGAAAGCATGTGACTAGGGGTCGAAACTCGACTGCAAAAACACTAATATTTCGGTCAAATAGAGGACAGATTTTGTGTGCCACTCAGATAATCTAGTCACACTAAGGAAGAGCTATGCATGCGACTAGGAGTTATGGTTGCACTTATTGGCCTGAAGTGTGCGATTTGGAGTCAATCTGACTACGGGAACCCTAAGCTCTTGGTCACATGCACAAAGGGGGATCTGTACGACTGGAAGGCTCCAGTCATGCTCGTGAATCGAGGAGGGAGAGACGAGGGTTGAAATATTTTAGTTTTATGCCAGTGACTATGGCCCAAAACCCTAAATCATAGATGTGAGCCTCAAACCCTTCAATTTCACCTTAGAGCAAACCTATTCTTTTGCAGATGAGCCTCAAACCAGTGTGAGACAAAAGCCAAGAAAGAAGACTATCTCATTATTGTGTCCAAATGAGGTAAAGGGAAATTGTATTTATGGCCTTCCAATGGGTCAAATTTCTTTAGGGACAAATTTATCTAATATGCACGATGTGTATAGGGACCACCTAGTACAATTTACATGAGTTGCTTCATAAATTTAAAAAAAACCTTCTATTTATCCAAATGAGGTGATCTTTAGGTTGATTTAGGTCCTGTCAAAAGGATGAATTCAATGCAATAGTCATATATATCTAAGAAATGTTGAAGTCTTTGTCTATGTCAACCTATTTGAACTATAACCCTACAATTTTGCATGAGAACATGATTTGTTCTTCTTTTGTGACATTAGATTAAAATTGTTAAGTATTTGTAATTTAGATGCGATTTTTTTTATATATACTTACAATTTTGTGGCCAGTTTTGAGTAACCACCTAAGCCAATATGATTTTTCCCATTTTTAGCTATTCTATCCATCATGCCTTTGGATGTATCCGGGAGCCCATATTGTCAATATCGAAAAAATTAATTAGATGTTGCAATGATGATAAAGCATCATAATTACATTATTAAAAGTGCCTTGTTGTATGAAGACAACAAGAATGTCCAAGAACATACTACATTTGAACTAGCAAGGACATACAGGTATGAGAATACACCAGACATAAAGATATCGGGAATGGAATTCCAATTCGTGTTTACATTGAACTTAGTCTATACTTATACATGACAGATGTGGTTAGAGCAGTTGTACCCACTCTCAACCACCTTTCTACTTTATCATACACATTTACTAAGAATTACTGACATTTACATGTACACAATTATGATGAAAAACATAGGTCTAAATATACCCTTACAACATCTCCCCCACCCTCAATTCCCTGCTCATCCCGAGTAAGGATGCAACATGTTTTGAACCACTTCTCTCTATAGAAGTATCCTTATTGTGCATTGACCATGCATACCAATTCGCATAGGTAACTAAGCCACAAAAACTACCAACTATATAAGTGTTGAAGCCTCTAAATTCTGTTGCAACAACATGGGGGAAAACCACCTGGTTCGGACCTTAGAGCAAGTCCTTTTCCATTTGGTGTAGTGACTCCAACTAGGGATAAAGGGGCCAATTTCCCAATAAGGATGATGAGGGTTTGTTTTTTATATAATATGCAAATGGGGAATGATCTAATCTATCATATGCATTTAACTAAAAATATCTATTCTACTATATACCTGGGAGTTTTTATTCCTTAATGTGATCTAAAAAGATATCTTCCAACAATTGGTAATGAAGGTTATTCAAAAGTTGAAATAGATGAAAATTATGTAAAAATAATTCTTTCGCAAAAATAGTTTAATCAAAAGGATTGTGAAATGTATATCGCATTTATATGTTTGATTATATATGAGATAATTAATCATAAACAAATATAAGTACAGAAGTGCATTTAACATTCACTTATGATAACAGTTCTAATATATAATATAAAGAGATGATTGTCAATTTAAGAAGCAAAACTTAATATAATGTGTAAAATTACCATATATACGAAGTTCTACTCAATCAAACTGACAGTAGTTTTCTGATCATATTCACTTTTAAGAAATTCAATGAGTACAATAGTGGAACTTTAGTTAAACAACTTCAAATGTCAAAAGATAACAAATTTTGTTCCATTAATTCATCAAGGCATTCACAAACTTACAAAAGTGCATTCTTTGTAAATATTTTTGACAATTTTCTAGACCCTTCTCTAAATGCATGAGAAGGGTTAAATACTAAACTAAATATGTTTAAAATATATCATTACATAAAAAATGGAGGAGGTTTCAAACAACCATCCTCTTAATGAGAAAACTTAAACTACAATCTAGGAAATAAAATAACAACATGCTTAAGTGGGTTGATCCTCGATTTGACCTGGCCTTTAAACATTGCATTCTAAAGTGTTGGCAATGCTTTCTTAGTAGAATAAGTTAATGAATGTAGAGTTAGGCACTGATGATAAGGTTTGATTAGAAAATTCGAATTATTTTCCTCATCAAACTTATTTATCTTTTTAATAGTTTCCACCTGAGTCTTTGTACTTTCCTTCCACTATGATTCTAATGGTTTAAGCTCTAGGAGTACTTCGATTGTGGATTCTTTAATAAGTTCAGATTTTAAAAGTTGTTCATTAACAGATTCAATAATTTCATTTGTCAGACTTGATGCCTTTGTCATTTCCGTCTCTACTTGTCTCAGCTACATTTACCAATCTTTAAATAAAATCTCATTGTGAAATGTATCTATCTTAGGGAGGTCATATTTCTTTCCTACATCAGACCCTTGCCACTGAATGAACTCAGTAATCTTCTTTTCAACATTTTCACATTCAAGCCTCCTGTTAGCCACTTGTTGGATCAGAATATTTCTTGTATCATAGTACGAACTGGTGATTGAAATTTGTTGACAAAATTTCTCTTGCTGTTGCTTTAACTTTTCATTCCTTTCCAATGCTTCTTTGATGAATTTCTCTACTTGAGGTTGATTTGTAAATTTGTCCATTGTTGCTTCAAGTTGTGTTTCTTTCTCTGTAATTTGTACCTGGTGCTACAACTTTAGTCTTTCAAAATCTTTTTGAAATTGAGACATCTTCATTTCAATCTGCTTACTGGAATTAAACTTTTCGTGTTCTAGTATTCTCTCAAACTCTTGAACTTTGTCTTATTTTTGCTTAAGTAGAAGTTTTACCTATGTAGATTTTTCAATGGTAGCAGTAGAATATGCTCCTGCGAATTGTGATAACTTAGTCAAATTTTCTGTAGGATCAGCCAAAGGGTATTTCCATAGAACATCTACAAATTCATCAATAAGATTTGAAATTGACTCATCAATTCTTCGTCTCTTTCTTATTTTAACTATAGCCTTCTGATTCGGGTTGTAGAAGACATCAAGTGAGTGTATCTCTTCAATCCTTAAAATAATCTGTTCTATAGGGTATGTCGAGATGATCTCTTGATCATGAACTTTTGGTACCTGCTGTAGTGGCATTGCAATTTCCACTAAATCCTAGGTCTACTCTGGAGCTTGGAAACTTGTTGATTCATCATCATTAGGCTTTGGTGGTGGTGGTGTTTCTAGTGCCTTAGAAAAATTCTCCCATTCTTTCTTCAAATATTTTGATTGATGCTTCTCTGTCTGCTTGGGTGTATTCTGGATATGCTGAACTTCTTTAGAAGATGATTCAGCTCCATTAATTTATCCTTCAATTTGCAACTCAATCCCTTTAATTTCTTTCTCAATTATTTTCTTAGGACTCTCATTCATGCTCTCAAATTCATTGTGAGAGTGATCTGAATTCTGGGAGTGATGTGGTGATTTTTCTGACTCGTGATTTTATTTCTCTTAAGATTCATGTTCTGACATATCTTTAGCCTCATTATCCAAACTAATGCTGAAAGTTGGTCTGTTGACATCTTCAATCAATAATAATTCCAAAGGGATTGTCTTTAGCCTCTTGCTTATATATGCTTGAAAAGCCTCAAAGTATTTTTTACTGAGCTGACTAGATGCAATGTTCAATACATCTGTGAACTTCTCCACACCTTCAAAGAAATCATCAAACCTATCTTTCTCATTCAAGAAAGGTTTCAGTTTAAGATCAGTGGTAAAATTCTTAACCACACCATTAGGATCATATGGCCTCTTTGACATTAGAGCTAGATTTAATGAAGTGATATTTGGAATCTCTTTAAATGCATGACCAATATCGAAAATGGAAAAAGTATCACACTGTAAAGGGAAATTAGGCCAAATGGCTTTCTTGGAATCTTTGAGTTATTTGGTCACGCCGCTTACTAGAAGTTGGTAGGCAATTTCCCTGGCTAGGAGCTTATCAGGAACATATTAAGGAAAAATATGCAGGGGAAGAATTACTCCCAAAAACTCTGATATAAGTGAAATATTCTTCACCAAACCATATAGCAACTGGTAAAACATCTCTGCTGGATTCCTTAGAAATCTTAGGGGCTCTTTCATTAAAGATGATCTGATGGATGGTAACATAACTCCATTGCAAATTTTATAGAAATGCAGATGAAACTCAGATTCCTATAGTTCTTTATGGTAAATATGAATTGGAGTGGGGTCCTCGCCTGTCCATTTCCATCCCATGATAGGAAAGCTTGAACAAAAGCAAATTGCATCCATAATGTAAGAACTCATGTAGAAGGGAGGTATTGTTCTAGTGGAATAGACCCTATTTGTCCTATAGTCCATTATGGTTTTAGCCAGATTATCAGACAAAATGGTTTCCCAATTCATATTATAGGAATTGACGATTGCGTCAATCAAAGGAACCCAATATATCGAAAATTAAGTGGTATCTAGTTTTTCAAATAACCTACATAGCATTCCAGCTGCATAACAATAAGGGGAGGGTAACTGTGTTATCGGGTACATACCAAGTTTATCTCGAGTTATCCTACCTTCATCTTCTTTCCATCCCTTTATCACTTTCATGAGGTCTATATTCTTCTTCGTAAAGCTTTGGACAAAAGCTTTATCATAATATTCTATGGCATGGGCAAGTGATACATTATCTATAAATCCTCTGCAATGAAAGAACCAATATTCTCCAGCTTAGAATTCTTGAATGATATGTCTACTATGTTAAGGTGGTCAATGACCCACTTTACCATACATGTTTATGGTAAAATCTTCGGCCTCGTCGCTATTTTGTGAAGAAACGAACATGCAACTTCAAAGTAAGACGGGTCTGATGAAACTGCACTATCTGCTATTACTGTTTTCATTAATTCTCTTGGTTGTTCTCCCTCAAAAGGGTGGTACATTGCTTCCCATGAAGAACTGCCACAATCCTTGTTGCACGTTGTGTCTGAAAGCAATGGAGGCATGTCTGTTTCTTCTCTAGCAAAAGTTTGGGCAATTGCTTTGCCTTTCTTTGTCATTCCAGTTATTCTAAATTCATTAGGTGGTTTCTTGAATTCAAGTGAAACGAGTAAACTCACATCTGGGATGAATAGAGAGAAGGGTAGAGTTAAAACATCATAATCAAAATCTAGCACTCTATTATTCAAAACACGCTTCAAGTAGATATCAATCTTTTGGACCTTACACCCATTAAATGTCGTTAATAACCCATAACTCTTTCTATCAAATCTCTTACACACCTTACGTAATATGTCTAATCTAATGATATAAGACATTAGATTTTATAACAGATTGATTAGATAAGAACCATTTCACGCACTTAAATAATAATTGTTTATATCGCACATCGCAACTTTTAACATATACCAATAGTTATGATTTTTGCCGCCAATGAATCTTGCGAAATGTGATCTGCACAAATCGCACATCGTAATTTATTTAGGTTTCTAAAATTTTCCATTTGATTTTTCGTTCCGCAACGCAAAATGTGCTAAAGACTCATGTTGTTGCACTTTATCAGACTTTTGGATACTTATAATTGTTTTTTTATTGTTTCATCGGGTCCGACTTATCGCAACTTTTCCGAGATGTTATAAGTTTGTTCTTTTTTAAAAAGGTGTGACGTGATTTCTCTTTAAAGCGCTCTTTAAGCATTTTCAACAGGGATTTTATATAATTCCAAAAAGGTTGAAGCATATATCACAATTCGCAATTCTTATATATGATTTAACTTAATTGGATTGTAAGTTATGCGAATTGCAATGAGTCCTTTGAAATCAAAGCAGAAAGGAAAAACCTTTATTACTAATGTTTTAAGACTTACGCTAAAATTAAATCATGTTCATAAAATTTCTATTTATTTTTTAAAAGGTCCCTATTTATTATTAAAATAAATGGGGGGGTGTTGTATAGTACA
>CM076584.1:971709704-971817460 GCA_034641835.2 Pinus albicaulis | reverse complement strand
ATTCTGTTGCAACAACATGGGGGAAAACCACCTGGTTCGGACCTTAGAGCAAGTCCTTTTCCATTTGGTGTAGTGACTCCAACTAGGGATAAAGGGGCCAATTTCCCAATAAGGATGATGAGGGTTTGTTTTTTATATAATATGCAAATGGGGAATGATCTAATCTATCATATGCATTTAACTAAAAATATCTATTCTACTATATACCTGGGAGTTTTTATTCCTTAATGTGATCTAAAAAGATATCTTCCAACAATTGGTAATGAAGGTTATTCAAAAGTTGAAATAGATGAAAATTATGTAAAAATAATTCTTTCGCAAAAATAGTTTAATCAAAAGGATTGTGAAATGTATATCGCATTTATATGTTTGATTATATATGAGATAATTAATCATAAACAAATATAAGTACAGAAGTGCATTTAACATTCACTTATGATAACAGTTCTAATATATAATATAAAGAGATGATTGTCAATTTAAGAAGCAAAACTTAATATAATGTGTAAAATTACCATATATACGAAGTTCTACTCAATCAAACTGACAGTAGTTTTCTGATCATATTCACTTTTAAGAAATTCAATGAGTACAATAGTGGAACTTTAGTTAAACAACTTCAAATGTCAAAAGATAACAAATTTTGTTCCATTAATTCATCAAGGCATTCACAAACTTACAAAAGTGCATTCTTTGTAAATATTTTTGACAATTTTCTAGACCCTTCTCTAAATGCATGAGAAGGGTTAAATACTAAACTAAATATGTTTAAAATATATCATTACATAAAAAATGGAGGAGGTTTCAAACAACCATCCTCTTAATGAGAAAACTTAAACTACAATCTAGGAAATAAAATAACAACATGCTTAAGTGGGTTGATCCTCGATTTGACCTGGCCTTTAAACATTGCATTCTAAAGTGTTGGCAATGCTTTCTTAGTAGAATAAGTTAATGAATGTAGAGTTAGGCACTGATGATAAGGTTTGATTAGAAAATTCGAATTATTTTCCTCATCAAACTTATTTATCTTTTTAATAGTTTCCACCTGAGTCTTTGTACTTTCCTTCCACTATGATTCTAATGGTTTAAGCTCTAGGAGTACTTCGATTGTGGATTCTTTAATAAGTTCAGATTTTAAAAGTTGTTCATTAACAGATTCAATAATTTCATTTGTCAGACTTGATGCCTTTGTCATTTCCGTCTCTACTTGTCTCAGCTACATTTACCAATCTTTAAATAAAATCTCATTGTGAAATGTATCTATCTTAGGGAGGTCATATTTCTTTCCTACATCAGACCCTTGCCACTGAATGAACTCAGTAATCTTCCTTTCAACATTTTCACATTCAAGCCTCCTATTAGCCACTTGTTGGATCAGAATATTGCTTGTATCACAGTACGAACTGGTGATTGAAATTTTTTGACAAAAGGTCTCTTATTGTTGCTTTAACTTTTCATTCATTTCCAATGCTTCTTTGATGAATTTCTCTACTTGAGGTTGGTTTTTAAAATTTTCCATTGTTGCTTCAAGTTGTGTTTCTTTCTCTATAATTTGTACCTGGTGCTACAACTTTAGTCTTTCAAAATCTTTTTGAAATTGAGACATCTTCATTTCAATCTGCTTACTGGAATTAAACTTTTCGTGTTCTAGTAGTCTCTCCAACTCTTGAACTTTGTCTTATTTTTGCTTAAGTAGAAGTTGTACCTATGTAGATTTTTCAATGGTAGTAGTAGAATATGCTCCTACGAACTGTGATAACTTAGTCAAATGTTCTGTAGGATCAGCCAAAGGGTATTTCCGTAGAACATCTACAGATTCATCAATAAGATTTGAAATTGACTCATCAATTCTTCGTCTCTTTCTTATTTTAACTATAGCCTTCTGATTCGAGTTGTAGAAGACATCAAATGAGTGTATCTCTTCAATCCTTAAAATAATCTGTTCTATAGGGTATGTCGGGATGATCTCTTGATCATGAACTTTTGGTACCTGCTGTAGTGGCATTGCAATTTCCACTAAATCCTAGGTCTACTCTGGAGCTTGGAAACTTGTTGATTCATCATCATTAGGCTTTGGTGGTGGTGGTGTTTCTAGTGCCTTAGAAAAATTCTCCCATTCTTTCTTCAAATATTTTGATTGATGCTTCTCTGTCTGCTTGGGTGTATTCTGGATATGCTGAACTTCTTTAGAAGATGATTCAGCTCCATTAATTTATCCTTCAATTTGCAACTCAATCCCTTTAATTTCTTTCTCAATTATTTTCTTAGGACTCTCATTCATGCTCTCAAATTCATTGTGAGAGTGATCTGAATTCTGGGAGTGATGTGGTGATTTTTCTGACTCGTGATTTTATTTCTCTTAAGATTCATGTTCTGACATATCTTTAGCCTCATTATCCAAACTAATGCTGAAAGTTGGTCTGTTGACATCTTCAATCAATAATAATTCCAAAGGGATTGTCTTTAGCCTCTTGCTTATATATGCTTGAAAAGCCTCAAAGTATTTTTTACTGAGCTGACTAGATGCAATGTTCAATACATCTGTGAACTTCTCCACACCTTCAAAGAAATCATCAAACCTATCTTTCTCATTCAAGAAAGGTTTCAGTTTAAGATCAGTGGTAAAATTCTTAACCACACCATTAGGATCATATGGCCTCTTTGACATTAGAGCTAGATTTAATGAAGTGATATTTGGAATCTCTTTAAATGCATAACCAATGTCGAAAATGGAAAAAGTATCACACTGTAAAGGGAAATTAGGCCAAATGGCCTTCTTGGAATCTTTGAGTTATTTGGTCATGCCGCTTACTAGAAGTTGGTAGGAAATTTCCCTAGCTAGGAGCTTATCAGGAACATATTAAGGAAAAACATGCAGGGGAAGAATTACTCCCAAAAACTCTGATATAAGTGAAATATTCTTCACCAAACCATATAGAAACTGGTAAAACATCTCTGCTGGATTCCTTAGAAATCTTAGGGGCTCTTTCATTAAAGATGATCTGATGGATGGTAACATAACTCCATTGCAAATTTTATAGAAATGCAGATGAAACTCAGATTCCTATAGTTCTTTATGGTAAATATGAATTGGAGTGGGGTCCTCGCCTGTCCATTTCCATCCCATGATAGGAAAGCTTGAACAAAAGCAAATTGCATCCATAATGTAAGAACTCATGTAGAAGGGAGGTATTGTTCTAGTGGAATAGACCCTATTTGTCCTATAGTCCATTATGGTTTTAGCCAGATTATCAGACAAAATGGTTTCCCAATTCATATTATAGGAATTGACGATTGCGTCAATCAAAGGAACCCAATATATCGAAAATTAAGTGGTATCTAGTTTTTCAAATAACCTACATAGCATTCCAGCTGCATAACAATAAGGGGAGGGTAATTGTGTTATCGGGTACATACCAAGTTTATCTCGATTTATATTACCTTAATCTTCTTTCCATCCCTTTATCACTTTCATGAGGTCTATATTCTTCTTCGTAAAGCTTTGGACAAGAGCTTTATCATAATCTTCTATGGCATGGGCAAGTGATACACTATCTATAAATCCTCTGCAATGAAAGAACCAATATTCTCCAGCTTAGAATTCTTGAATGATATGTCTACTATGTTAAGGTGGTCAATGACCCACTTTACCATATATGTTTATGGTAAAATCTTCGGCCTCGTCGCTATTTTGTGAAGAAACGAACATGCAACTTCAAAGTAAGACGGGTCTGATGAAACTGCACTATCTGCTATTACTGTTTTCATTAATTCTCTTGGTTGTTCTCCCTCAAAAGGGTGGTACATTGCTTCCCATGAAGAACTGCCACAATCCTTGTTGCACGTTGTGTCTGAAAGCAATGGAGGCATGTCTGTTTCTTCTCTAGCAAAAGTTTGGGCAATTGCTTTGCCTTTCTTTGTCATTCCAGTTATTCTAAATTCATTAGGTGGTTTCTTGAATTCAAGTGAAACGAGTAAACTCACATCTGGGATGAATAGAGAGAAGGGTAGAGTTAAAACATCATAATCAAAATCTAGCACTCTATTATTCAAAACACGCTTCAAGTAGATATCAATCTTTTGGACCTTACACCCATTAAATGTCGTTAATAACCCATAACTCTTTCTATCAAATCTCTTACACACCTTACGTAATATGTCTAATCTAATGATATAAGACATTAGATTTTATAACAGATTGATTAGATAAGAACCATTTCACGCACTTAAATAATAATTGTTTATATCGCACATCGCAACTTTTAACATATACCAATAGTTATGATTTTTGCCGCCAATGAATCTTGCGAAATGTGATCTGCACAAATCGCACATCGTAATTTATTTAGGTTTCTAAAATTTTCCATTTGATTTTTCGTTCCGCAACGCAAAATGTGCTAAAGACTCATGTTGTTGCACTTTATCAGACTTTTGGATACTTATAATTGTTTTTTTATTGTTTCATCGGGTCCGACTTATCGCAACTTTTCCGAGATGTTATAAGTTTGTTCTTTTTTAAAAAGGTGTGACGTGATTTCTCTTTAAAGCGCTCTTTAAGCATTTTCAACAGGGATTTTATATAATTCCAAAAAGGTTGAAGCATATATCACAATTCGCAATTCTTATATATGATTTAACTTAATTGGATTGTAAGTTATGCGAATTGCAATGAGTCCTTTGAAATCAAAGCAGAAAGGAAAAACCTTTATTACTAATGTTTTAAGACTTACGCTAAAATTAAATCATGTTCATAAAATTTCTATTTATTTTTTAAAAGGTCCCTATTTATTATTAAAATAAATGGGGGGGTGTTGTATAGTACAACATTAAGACAACACACGAATACAAGATTTATTGTGACTACTTCTTATCTGATAGCCTTCTCGTATAAATTTCCATTGTTCACACCCTTTGCAATCTTCTCAATCCTCTGGACTGCTACTCCAACCAAGAACCATCGACAACTCCTCTCCAGTTCAGAGTTGTCCTATTTGCTCTCTCTACAAACTAATCCAGCGTGTGACTGTCATTCCTGGGAGTCTTCCAACTAAACATAAAATAAGTGAAATGTCTTCATAAGAGCCATCTGCTTTTATTTCTTCCACAATCCAAAACAAGTCTACAATCTTCATAGTAGGGGAATTAAACAATATGGCATAATGATTGTCACCATTTTTTATACTTTATCTTTTTATGTGTATGTTATTCTCACAATGATTATGTTCTTGAATTTTTGTCTATTGCTATGAGAAATTTGTTGTTGCTGCAAAATTATACATTGTGGTTGTATTGATGTTGCAGAAATTGGTTGTATTAATGGAGTCTACAACTTCATTTATGAAGGAAAAACCTAACACTAGACACACTAAACATTTTGATGTCGGTTGAAATTTTTAGATTAGGTTTCAGCAAAAGTTGACCTCATCAACAAAGCATTCATTTTTATTACAAAATGAGAAAATAACCTACCCCAAGGAGACTAACGTTTAACCTTCCCTTGATTTCTAATTCTAATCATAGTTACCAAGTTCAACTCTATTGGCAAAAACAAAAACGGAAATTTGTCAATACGGTTTGGTTCGGGTAATAATTCGAGTAATTCGAATTCGATTCGGTGATTCAAAGATATCCATGGCGCGTGTACCTGGGCCAATCAACTCCTTTATGCTTAGGTCCATATACTAGTTCCCTGGGCTAGTGGACCAACTTCGTGCACGAGTCCCATCACTATCTCCAAGAAAGGGTACCGCTAAAAGACTTATTCATGCAGTCAACCAATTTACCCTCTTGTAGACTAATAACTGCGACCAATACAAACAAGGAGAAAACGATTCTAATTAATACTTTCAAATGAAGTAACCTAGAACCGTATACTTTCTAGGTCTAGGGACCCATCCCAATAACCGAGACACTCAACCATAGGCTTATTACTGTGATTACTAAAGGACTACGCGATTAGTCCATAAACTGAGGCCGGTGGCTCAACTGAATAAACTATTGCTTCAACTGTCAATGCTCCTGGAACAGCTCCAGTGTGCTTCGAGCCAGAGTGAAGGTTTGGTTGGGCCACAGTGGAGTGGAATAAGAGTACGGTCAATACGCTGAGATAAGAAGGAAGGTGCTTCAGTAGGTAGGAAAGAAAGCCTTGATGACGAAGAGAAAAACTAGGAGAAAGGGTATTTAAAATTTTATTGGAGAATTGAACTAACTCCATACTGCTTCCATACAATCATATAATAACTAGACCTGCGGGTTGACTGAACTAATTTAATTCTACCAGGTCATCGACCACCCAATTGTAAATTGAATATATTGTAGTTGTAAATGGGTGAAAAAAAAAATTAATAATAATAATTTTTTATTAGAAAAAAATATAAGATGGAAAATTGTAATATAAAAATAACATATAAAACAACCATAATTTTTATATGAGAAAAAAATTATAAAATAACAAATTCTGGTTGTAAATTGGTAACTTCTATATAAAAATAAAAAATGGTAACGCTCTTATATTTAAAAAAAAAAAAAATTAAAGTTTTTTAAATATAATAATGGTTTATTTAAATTTTTATTAATAATTAAATTAAAAAATTGTTGAAATATTTATAAGATATATACTCTGGAATTTAGGTATTGAATTTTACACGGTCAAATATTTTTTTTTAGTATCGAATAGAAATTCGTTTTTGGTAACTATGATTCTCATGACTAACTCAAAGGCTCAGTCGACAATTCGATTCATTATCCTTCATAAAAGTTGTATAGACTTATTACAATACATTCTATGAGTACACAAAACAAGGAAATATAATTGATTGGATGAATATTGCTACTATGTTATATATTTTAGAACCAGTCGAGATTGATTCGACTGCTCATACAATCTATTTGGTATAATATGATTCATTTAGTAGATACGGATATCAATCTATGCCGCTGCCTCAACAAATGATCAATACTTCTCGAAATTTGATTTAAAACCAGCCAAGTAGTCGACCATCCATATTTTTCATGTCGTGAACCCGCAAGAATAAACTAAAGGAAGGTGTCATTGCTTCTTCCTGCACGAAGGATCTTGTAATGCCAATACCGCTGCACCCACAAGCTGAAAATTCTCAATGGCACCATCGCGGAGGCGAACACCAAACAAAGATCAGTCAAAATATAGAAGGTAAAGGGTGCCGAAGACAGAGCTAGCCGTCGGAGTGTGGAAGCTGCCATCACTTACAACATGACCACTTGAAAATAGTTGCAGCATTTTTATTGAATTGATCCTCTTCGCAACTTTTCCATTTAGTCTTGGGTTTTTTATTTTTGATGTTAAGGAGATCGTTGTCACCCAGAAGCTCTAAAAGAATGCACTTTAATGGTCAGGCTGTAACGAAAGGTCGCATCGTGATAAAGAAGACTACAAAACCAAAGAAAGCTAAGCAGCGGGTCGACCAACAATTTGACTGGACCATAAAAATATATATTGCAGCATTTCTGACTATAATTGGATCTTGAAGAATAAATTCACTCGTCCAGCAAATCTGGTCAGGTCGACTATCAAGAAGAAAAACCCTGAAGTCGTCCCTTACCCAATAAAAGTTAAAAACAATAAATTGTTCTTTCAATAATCTTTAAATTGGGGTGTGTCTTCTTGTTTTAGTTATGCAGATTATGTCGAGCAAGTTTACGGACAACCATATACAGAAATGAAATTATCTGGTTCCTCTGCCTTTCGTAGTGTAGATTCCATAAAGTGAAAATTATCTTTTACAGATTTTACTCAAACAGGTACTCTATCTTTTTATAGGTTTACAACATGCAGATTCAGAGTCGAAATAGGCTTGTGCAACATGAGCATTTTGTCAAGCATCGCTTATCGAACAATTTTATTTGCATTTTCTTGGGCGATCTTCTTTTGCAAGTCTTGGACTTAAATCTTACAGATCTTGTAGCACCATCAATGAAATTTTACAAACAACAACAGATTTTTTTAGATTTTTAAAAATTTAAACTGGCATCATTTCCAGTCTTATTTGATTTCATCATCTTCATATTTTCATATTTTCTCTGCAGGTTCATTCCACCTCCATTCGATGCTGCTGCCACCCATCCAAATGGAGAGGCAATGGTGCCAACTATGGTATGTGGACAACAAGAATGTCCAAGAACAAACTACATTTGAACCAAGAAGAACATACCGGTGGGAGAATACGCTAGATACGGAGATATCGGGAAAGGAATTCCAATCTGTGTTTACATTGAAATTAGTGTATACGCATATATGATGGATGTGTTTGGAGCGGTTGTACCCATCTCAGCCACCTATCTACTTTATCATACACATTTACCAACAATTACTTACACTTACATATACATAATTATGATGACAAACATAGGTATAGGTCTAAAGAGATTACATATACATATACATAATTATGATGACAAATATAAATCTAAAGAGATTCTTACAACATGCCTCATCTTTCTGGTCTGGGTGGTGTTTTCTCTTCTTTTCGAAGCGTTTGTATCTGTTATGAGGGATTCTACATGTCTCACAGATGTTTTAAATGTAACTTTCCTTTGAAGTAACTCTAATTTTGTTGAAGGTACATTTACCAAGGTACGTCCACCAAACATGCCAACCATCTTGTTCATAAGGTCATCCTTCAACTTGGAACCATCTTGTTCATAAGCTCATCCTTCAACTTGGAACTTTGGGGTTTTTAGTTTGTGCAATTGGTGGGCCTAAAAATTTCCAAGGTTAGGTCATATAAATGCATACATAATACATCGTTTTTTTGTGCACAACGAAATTATCATTAGTTTAAAATAATCACAAACTATATGTTTATTTCAATTAGATTGTAATTTATATTTAAAGCACTTCGTAAATACCTGGAATTTTCTATAATTTCATGGGACATGGTCATCATCTACCTAAAACATAATCAATAATGTTCTCGTGCTATTAAAACGGGAAGATCCATGAAATATCACTTCAAATTGTGCCATGGGATCATGCTCTGCATCGAGAGCATCATGCATAGATGTAATATTCCCAAATGGGGAATGCAGCAATATATGAACACAAAACTGGAAATTGCAGTATAAATCAACTCACTAACATTGGAGACCAATAAGGAGTCATAACATCATGTATTAGATCAGCAAATCAATACAAAATAGTGAGGCATACATCAAATAAAATGAAGGAACAAGCCTCCCATAAGAAATCACTCCCAAAAATGAGTTGTTGTCACAATAAAAAATTTCGGAGAGCTGCTACAGTCCAGTCATATTATGCATAGCTATAGTTGGAGATGATACAATGATACAAGAATACTAATATAGGCCACAATAGAATCTAAACAAACAGATCCATGCACTAGATCAGCTTTCCAAGACAACCCAAGAGGGCTTCCGGAAAATGCACACAATGTGCCAATGTAAGTTGCAGCCCTAGGGTTGAAGATCTGCTACAACAACAGAAATGAGAAGATATGGCTGAAACCGATGTAGAAGTCTACAACTCTTCTCCAATAGATCCTCCAGATGAAATAATGGCTCCTCCACTGAAGAAATCTCCTCCCAAAACAACCACTGCAGCTACCCCTGCAACTTCTCCCTAAAATAATGCAGATCTGAACTGAAATTGCTCTGTAGGGGATAAATACTCCTTGGCCTAGTGCCAAATGTGTCAATAAAGCCCAAGGGGCTTCTTTACAGGCCTTCCACTGGATGGAAACCTTCCTCCACCGAAAAACTAGCTCAGAAAACACCCGATCTAATTCTCCATTGTTGCACCCTGCAACACAACACAATATCTTGCAAAAACTGCGCTGATGAAGAAAGTTGTAGCTTGGTCTAAAAATCTGAATGTGGAAATGAAATGAAATTCTCTTCCAAGAGGCCTCTCAAGGAAAGAGGTGGGATTCCCGCTCGGGAACACATGGTGCTAAACAACACAGCAATCTCAATTAAACAGCTAAAGAATGCAAGAAGTCTAAACAGACCACATACAAAATAATAATCCAAAACATCCCCCACATGGCTGCCATCCTCTTCCTTATATAGATTATGAGCTTTCTTGCCCTTGGCCCCACTCAATTAGGTTATTTCCTTCATGAATTCAATCTCCCTCCAAAACTACGTTATTCCTCATTTAATATCCACTCCTCCATAACACCGTTGTTGACTTGGTCAAAGTTGACTGGTTCAACATGATCCAACCCCTGTTCACACTTAGAGGTGCTTTATTTAGCTTCTTAGAAGGTCTCCTTTCACACTTGAAGTGTTTTTATTGATGCTAAGGAGATTTATGGGCCTCCCCACCCACTTATTCACATACCTAGTGCCAAAATGATCTATAATATTCCATTTAGCTAAAAGCTAAATTTCAGGAATATTATAGTCCTCCCCTCCAAAATGTTGCTTGTCCTCAAGCAACTGTAAAGGTGGGGCAAAATTCCTCCTCTCCTCCTCTTGTGGCCTCCTCAACAATAGTCCCCACCACTACTCAAAATAATCTGTAATAAATCTTCCCCCCAATAGTTCCTCCCAAGTATGTAAAACCAAATGACTCACATCATGAGAAAGTGGAAGGTGTAGGTGGAAACATTCTTGCTATCCAATGGCCTCCTCAAGGTAGGAGTGATGACGACCATAAGGGATCTCATTCCTAATGAAAAACTCTCATCTCCATGCTATCATTCAAATGAAATGAGCCATCCTAGGTAGCTCATCAAAGAAATACTCAATCCCTTGTTCATGCAATATATTGGGGTTGTATGGAGAGAATAGATTTATCCACCCATGTTGTTTCTCTCTCCATTTATGATATGTATGGGGTTGTTGCTTATCTTGGGCTGAAATGTTATGGTCTCCAAGAATGTCCCAAGTTACCCCACCAATCAAAACATCCATGAAGTGCCTCTCCCAAGAATTAAAGTTCTCCAATTGGCTCCTCCCACATGAAGACAAGAGATGTAGTGTGGCAATCATGGTTTTCCCATTGTTTCTCTTGAAACATGCAACATATGAAGTAGGGAGAATCATACTCCCAATGGGCACCTCCAACTCTTGTGCCATCCTCCTGACAAAGCTTCTCATAAAAATAAAAGCATCATCAATATATGGAAGCAAAAACAAATAGAAACAAGTTTCCATATGACAACCGGGAGGTGGATCATAGTTCCACATGTGGAACCAGCGTAGTGCATCCCCTGCCTACCTCAAAACAAACTATAACAAGTGTCCTTTCAGCCACTTGTTTGCTACCACAATCATCCTACAAGATAGGATCATAAAAGTAAAATGTGGTGCCAATGGTGGACACCAAGAATCATGTGGCATCTTCCACAATCCACCAATAGAATGGCCAACATCAATGCTGAAAATGTCCTCAAGTACATCACAATACAATATACAAGAAGGAAATATCCTCCTTCGTACAATATGTTGCAAAGGAATACAAATTATAATGCATAAGTGTACATCCTCTACTATGTACCTTGTTCATTGAGCTCAAATGGCTTAATTGAAAGTTCTCCCTCACTCTCAATGAGTAGGGATGTGGTTGTGACAACCTCTCCCTCATCATTTTGGCTATGCATCTCTCCATATGTTGATATACATCTTGCTAGATGCCCTCCCAAGTGAACTCCTCCATCAAGGAATAATATGCATCAAAGTGCATGGAAAGAAAGTCCACATGTGCTGCATGTAACAACTTCTCCTTGAGCTCAGAAGCTTTAGTCAAGAAGACTTTTCCATAAGAATATATGACCTCATCATCCATCATGTATCTATCATCTCCCTCTGGATCATCAAGAATCATGCAAGTACCAAGATCCTTGGAGTACTCTACCAAAGGTTGAGACCTCCAATATGGATCAATCCTCCTAAGAGACAACATTGTAGATATGAAATGTGAAGTTCCCCACATGCTATTGTCTTTTCCTTTGACATCCCTCATGTCAAAGTCATCCTCCAAAGTGTTGTCGTGCCCATCATACAGCTGATCATGCTCAAGTAGAAGTGGTGACATTTAGAAGTTGGCCTCCCATGAGAAGCTTCCATCCAAAAAGAACCTCCTGATCTTGGCCAATGTAAGCATGAGTGGCCTCCATCTACTCCAATATATGGAGGATTCCTTCCTCAAAGGAAGTACCCTCTGTTTCTCCAAATCCATGAAGCAACTCTCTTGCACCATGGTGGTGCCATCCTCTATCACTGTAGCAACTTCTGTCAGCACAGAACATGTAGTGAGAGTGGGTAATGCTGAAAATAGGAGAGTGTATCCCTCCTCTTTGAGTCTATCCTAGACTCTCTGTGTTTTGTCAAGTCCTCCTAAGGTCCTCACCCCTCTAGAATCAATGAGTGGTGCAACCAAATTTGAATCATCTCCTAATCTGGTGGTCTCCCCAGTGGAATGCCTCCATGTAATGAGACATCAATATCAAGAAGAGACTGCATATATGAACGGAAAAATTTGTCCCTACCCTTACTACGCAAATCAGTGTGCCTCTTTTATGCATCAACCTTCTGAAATAGATAGGGGTGTGTGCTCCTAATCATATGATTTTTTCCTTCCTCCCTACCTTCTCCTTTCATCTGCAAGGTCTCACAATCTATCAATAATGGCACATGTTGTTCATGAATTATGCCTTTATCTCCACATATGAGATCCTTTGGGATTCCTTGTGAACATACAAGAATTCCTCTTGTGGGAGCAAGTGCTCCAGCTTCCTCTCCATGAGGTGCTAGATATGCTCTAGATATGACAGCGCTGTAACCCCCAACCTTCTCATCCTCTTCAATATGAATGGGAGTCACCTTCTCAAAAAGAGGATCCTCTTTTGAAAAAGGGATCTCCATGCCCCCTTTTCTAGGAGTATGAGATAGAGATCTTGCCTCTAGCAAGGTATTATGCAAGGTGTTAGCCTCTTCCATAGTTTTCTGAAGTGCAGTTTGGTTTATAGATCCTTCCAACCCATGCAAAGGTTTTGTTTGATTTGGTTTGTTTATCTCTACCAAAGGTGTATCAGAATGTTTTCCATCAAACATTTCCACTATTATCCTAGTGAACTTTACATAAGTAGTTGTATTTGCATTTTTTAAAGATAAATATTCAAACATCCACCAAGAATAGGCCTTACCTTAAAAATGCAGTGATGCAACTTTGATGGCTTCATTCTCTGAAACTTGGTGTTGCTGCAAATAGGTGTCTGGCTCCTCCACCCAAGCCGTGGCTAAACATTTAGGTGAACCATCAAAAGTAGATAGAAAGAATCTACCCACATCATGTTGCTTGCACCTTGTTCTCCTTTCCTCCTTGATCTTGCAAAACTCTTGGAAGTTTGTGTGATCTTTGAACCTCTTAGTTTGAGATTCATATTCTTGCAGATAATCACTAAGAGTCTCATTCTTTGGCATTTCTTCTTCCTCCATCTCCCTCATAGTAAATCTGGCTATAAGACTCAACTGTGGATCATAATGTGTGGCTGCATGCTCACACTGATCATGTAAAAATCTAGGGTTTGCTTTAGATTCAAACCCCCTTGGAGATTCTCTACACATCTCCCTTCTCAGCTTCTTGATATCTCCCTTGATGATCTGCATAGTTTGAAAAAGAAGCTTTGAGAGCTCCTCTTCCCCTCTTCCTCCAAATAATGGAGTCATGTCCTTGATTTTTCTGTACAACTCCTCTTATTGCGAGAATATTCTCCTTATAGGGACATATTGGCTGAATGCACTGGCTAAGCCAAGATTATGCTCTGATACCACTAATATTCCCAAATGGGGAATGCAGCAATATATGAACACAAAACTGGAAATTGCAGTATAAATCAACTCATTAACATTGGAGACCAATATGGAGTCATAACATCATGTATTAGATCAGAAAATCAATACAAAATAGTGAGGCATACATCAAATACAATGAAGGAACAAGCCTCCCATAAGCAATCACTCCCAAAAATGAGTTGTTGTCACAATACAAAATGGCGGAGAGTTGCTACAGCGCAGTCATATTATGCATAGATATAGCTATAGATGATACAATGATACAATAATACTAATATAGGCCCGAATAGAATCTAAAAAAATATATCTAGGCACTAGATCATTTTTCCAAGACAACCCAAGAGGGCTTCCGGAAAATGCACAAAATGTGCCAATATAAGTTGCAGCCCTAGGGCTGAAGATCTGCTGCAAAAAAAAAAATGAGAAGATATGGCTGAAGCTAATGTATAAGTCTAAAACTCCTCCAATAGATCCTTCGGATGAAAGAATGGCTCCTCCATTGAAGAAATATCCTCCCAAAACAACCACTGCAGCTACCCCGACAACTCCTCCCTAAAATAACACAGATCTGGACTGAAACTGCACTATAGGGGATAAACACTCCTTGGCCTGGTGCCAAATGTGTCAATAAACCCCAAGGGGCTTCTTTACAGGCCTCCCAATGGATTGAAACCTTCCTCCACCGAAAAACTAGCTCAGAAAACACCCAATCTAATTCTCCACTGCTGCACCCTGCAACATAGCACAATATCCTGCAGAAACTGCACTGATGAAGAAATATGTAGCTTGGTCTGAAAACGTGAATGTGGAAATGAAATGCAATGCTCTTCCAAGAGGCCTCTCAAGGAAAGAGGTGGGATTCCCGCTCGGGAACACTCGGTGCTAAACAGCACAACAATCTCAACTAAACAGTTGAAGAATGCAAGAAGTCTAAACAGACCACATACAAAATAATAATCCAAAAAAATCCCCCATATGGCTGCCATCCTCTTCCTTATATATATTATGAGCTTCCTTTCCCTTGGCCCCACTCAATCAGGTCATTTCCTTCATGAATTCAATCTCCCTCCAAAACTGTGTTATTCCTCATTTAATATCCACTCCTCCATGACAGCGTTGTTGACTTGGTCAAAGTTGACTGGTTCAACATGATCCAACCCCTGTTCCCACTTAGATGTGCTTTATTTAGCTGCTTAGAATGTCTACTTTCACACTTGAAGTGTTTTTATTGATGCTAAGGAGATTTATGGGCCTCCCTACCCATGTATTCACCTACCTAGTGACAAAATTATCTATAATATTCCATTTACCTAAAAGCTAAATTTTAGGAATATTACAGTAGATCCTAACATATGTTTTTCAGGGGTAGCAGATCCTCAAGTGTGTGGTTCAGCAAGTGTACCGGTCTTAGTACTGTTGCATCACTCATAGGTGAAGCATCAATGCTGCTACCAACACCGGCCCCCATAGTCGCAACATGAGGATCGTTCTCCCTCAAAAGATCAAGTAAAATAAAGAGTTTTTTAATAAAGGGCAAGATAATCAAAATCATAAATAAATAAATGGGATAATTAAATGAGTTTCTCACCCCATAGTGATGAATTTGGCCCATCACAGTTTTGATTTTTCCCCTTATCTCTTTTGTCTTCGGCTCAATCGTAATTAAATAAATGAGTTTCTTGTTTAATTTCATTTGAAACTTGTTTATTGTTTGGGTCAAATCAGTGGGCAAAAGAAATTCTTCTTCACCAAGTAGTTCCTCAGGAGCATCTATGGATTTCTTTGAGGTTTGTTTCTTCCCCTTGTCACCTTGTTTATCAAATAAGTGTAATTGGTAATTTTATTCCACCATCCTCAGCTATAAACATTCAAAGATTTGAATTTGATGAAACATTTTAGATCAATAAAATTTTCCCTTTTTTAGACAAGAGGGGAAGTTTAGCTAGTTAAATACTTGCTTGTAAATATTATAATATCTTGAAAATTCATTATGACACATTAAAAAAATAAAATCAAGCAATTCACCCAAAATTATTCATCATTATATTAATAAGAAAACTACTACTTACATATGTCTAAATTTATATAGAAACTTCATGTTATATATTGGGCACTTGTATCAAACAAACAAAAATTATTTTTCTATGGAATTCTAGGGTTACCTCATGTCCAAAATTGCAATAAGTGCTATAGGTTGACTTACAAAGGATGGAAGGCTAGAAGAGCCCTAAAGGGCACGCAACATATTGATTTAGTTCGGCATCATGGATAGAAGCATATGATAGTAGCATGTTTAAAAGTCTACTTGGCTGAGTTGGTTGAAATAATATAGTCTTTTAAGAATAAAAAGCTTGGGGACCATTTTGAATAAATATGCATCCATACATTTTCTAACATTATGTTAGAGGAAGTCATTTTTCTAATATGGATCATCGCAATCCTGTAAGATTCATCATCTTGGAAGGTTCTTGGAAGAGGAATTATGATAGGATAAATATATATTCCATATTTTATAGAAACAATAGTTTGAAAGGGATGAAGGAATGCATTCGGTCAAATTGCAAGCTCATTTCAAGATGAAAATAATTAGACGATTGTGGAAAAGATTACGAATGCATATTTAAAGCAACCTTTGGAATATATGATTCATATAATCCTATAAGGAACGTTGGTCATATGAATAGCGAATATTTCATATTGTTATATGATTCTTGAAAAACCATACTATTCATGAGATACAGGACATGAGAGTAAGAGCCAAAAATAAGTGTGAACAATAGTGTAAATCTGAACTATGACTAATCATAGATAAACACTATGCCAATAATGGAAATTCGAGAATAAACACTTAAATAAAGCTTTGAGTTGATCAGGAGGTCCCTAGGATCTTTATTTTATGCTTGATTCAATAGGGATCAAACAAAGCCATAAATGATTTCACATAGATAGGTTAATTCATTCAAGTGAAATGGATACAAGTCTTGGACATCGAATGATCATAAATGTTTGAATACCATGTGAAATGAAGCACATGAAGGTACTAGAAATGAAACACATATAATAACCTTATATTTAATTATTAGGGTATTTTACCATTAAAATGGGAATATTTCGCTAATTGGTGGGCTTATACGTTTTTACTCTCTCTTTCCTATCAACATCATGGGACTAACTAACGGCCTAGTTCTGCGTAAACTCCAATTGTCTCTATGTCTATAGATAGCCATAAATTTTCCCTTGCATCACCCCTAGGAGCATGTGCTTATGTAAGATACCTATCTTGAGGTTGTTTCTTTACATATCATTCATGGTACACCACGGGTGGTTCTGGTTAGTCCAATAAAAATTCATTCATGCAAATAAATTCCACATGATAACATTCTAAGACATATGTGTTCATCATCTAAATCTCTATATTGCTTTACAACTTTCCAATATTTTGTTTCATATTTAATCTCATTCTCAATTTTTTCTATAGCATTGATTACAAGCTCAGTGAATAAATATTTTGGAACCCCTCCATAAGTAAAAATGTGATCAAACATCTTGAAAGGGATTTTGTGCTCAGCTTATAACTGGTTCTACATATTTCAAGGAGTTGATACTTGAGTAATGAACATAATTTTCATCTCTTTAAACATTGATCATCGACTCTTGAAATGGATCATTGTACATGGAAATCTTATGGTAACAAGAATTTTTCCTTTGACTGCATAACCATTATAGAAAAGATAACACTAGATGAGCAAGGGGCATGCCTCTGAAATATGATTTCTTAAAGTTTTCCTTCAAAGAAATTTTTTAGCCATTATGAATCAAAATCTTCATATATAAATCCAGGGCCATCAATATGTATTAGAATCTCTCCATTCATGTCATATACCTCCTTTTTATTCTCATCCAAACATGGTATATCAACCACAAAGATAAAATTTACATCTAAGATATCACCTGCAAAGTGAATGGTTTTTGAAAGAATCAATGTAAACTCAGCTATGTACTTTTTCAAAGTGGAAACAATATGTACATGAATAAAAAGACATCTTGCCTCATAAAAAAATTTGTTAAAAAAAAAATCTATGTACTTTTTTCATCTACTTCTGCAAATTATTCAAAGAAAACAAAGTAAATTTTGACTGATAATGAGATGGAATTTTTTGTGTTTTCGTTTCCACCATCCTTGATTAAGTGCTATAGGGAGAGGGTAGGTCTAGATCTCAATGTAGGTGTGAAAGGGGGTGTTGTTGGGTTTGCATGATAAGAAACAAGAGCATCTTTGAACTAAGGGAGGTTAAGGAAATGGTGCGAATAATGGTCATAGGCCCACCAAGATAACTTGTTGATTGTTTCTTTCCTATTTAGAGAGATATTACATATGATATTGTTGTAGCTGCTACAACACCACCCAAAATTTTGGGTATATTTAAAATTTTGGGTCCCCCTCTACTCGCTTAGTCGTTAAGGTCTTTCACCAAACCTGCAGTCAGTGACATCCCAACGACTTATCCCCAACCCCGCATGAGTTGTCTCGCCATCATGATCAGGTGTTGTTGTTGCAATCATGCCATGTGCGAAGGATCTCCATGCATACATTTGAAGGGAAACTTGTGTGTATTTACATTAAGAGTGCTTGCATCATGGATTGTCTAGGCACTTTGTTTTATCACTGCGCCGAGCTCATAGTCTAATATTTATTATTTGGGAGGCATCGTTCTCTAAAAGGTAACTGTAAACTAATTAGTTTTATAATGTTACGTGCAGGTGATCCCACAGACGATATACCAAAGGATGTCACCATCGCTTGGGAGGAAGAGATTGGATCCCAACTAACAAGAGCACAATGCCTGGGGAAAATGATGACGCTCTTGAAGATGCAGATAAGGCTATCATTAGATTCTAGAGTAAGTGACAATCACGGATGCTTAAGAAGGACAAATACACTTTATCAGATGGAGAAGATGACATTCTTACTCATCATGGTATTGTTCTATCGACGCTTGAAGACCTTGAGGATGATATTGTTTGAAGATGAAAATGATGATGACATAATTACCAGGAAGCTGCATTTTGGTGGGGATGCTGATCAAGAAACAATCCCATGCTGCTATTTTAGGAGGGGGAAGAATAAGCATAAATTCAAAAGGGAGGTTTTGAAGGTCTTGCAAAATACCATCTAAATGTCGATGGGTTCACACAGAGGAACATATTTCACCACTCCGACAAGTCTAGCCCGAAGTATAGCCCAGGTGAACCAAGCAGACTCAGAATATTTCTCTAGAGAATGACGATCTCATTCGAGGCATTCTCGCGTCGGGCAGTAGTGTGAAAGCACACATGTAGGTGTGGCAAGCCAACGGCAGAGTTTCAAATATGTGAATGCTCCTTTGAAAAGAAAAATTTAATAATCTTGAGCCACATAGTGTGGAGTTATTTGTACTGCAAGGAGTACAATGTGGAGGAATGAAAAGGCCTTAAAACCATAGTCTTCTTTGCTCTTGAAAGTTGTCTATGCGAGACCATAATAAACGGGGAATTTCAAATTGAACCTAAAAGGTCATGTTGAAATGCATACGCCTTTTGGTAGCCAGGTAGAAAAGGTCAATATGAAAAGGGCCATCAATGTGGCTTGAACAAATGACTAGTCTACCATATGAAGCTACATTGTTTTAAAAGAAATTTCTCGAGAAGGATATGCTTTCACTCTAAAATAAGATGAATATAATTGGAGACTTCTCATCGACCTCACATTTCCAATTTCTTTCACAAGACATCCCATGCTCGGTTACTGAGTAGCAGATGTCAAATCTCAATCTTTCAAAACAAGAAGCATTCATATTATGAGGTTATGGCCTTGGCGTGAATATTTTTATTTATTTTCACTAACAATATGAGGAAAAGCAAATGATCAACGTCATATGGTTGAACTAAGGTGCAAAGGAGATAAAGCAGTACGTTTTTCAAACCACGTGTGATGGCGAGTCTTCCACCTATGGTAAATACTTTGAGCAAACGTATATTATTATAGCGGTCAAACCTCACATGGGCGCCAATGCTTCTATGCATGGTGGTCACATTTAATAATCTGGAGAAATATACATATATAGCATGGAACACGTTGGAAACATGGTGCATAAATGCGTGGATTCCAACATTGCATGGAACAGACATGCGTGGACACAATGCATGGAGTCCAACATTGCATGGCGCAGACATGCATGGACACGTTGCATGGAGTCCAACGTTCGATGGCGGGTTTTTGTTTGACAGCAACTATATACATACAATGGTCAATTAAAACACAGTCAAAGCTATATAAAACACATTACAATTGAGCTCGAATATTGCTATGGTGGAGTTTTGACCTATGTTAAAACGTGTTGGGTGAATATATAATGGTCAGGTTTTATTTTTAAAACGTGGAGAGGGCGCAAAGGTTCGATGGCGGAGGTTTGGAGCAGATATATTTTATGGTCCAAAGGTGGGTTTACATGTGGCAGCGGAATAGTATAACACGTTGATGAGTCAAAACTACATGGATGAATCTGCAACGTATCTATCTCCAAGTCTGCATGGCAACCGTCGTGCTGGAATAGAATTCGAATGATTTATGCGTTACGACTGTAGTCATGGACCAGAAAGCCAGCATGAAATCTGATTTCGTAGCCCCAACAGCGATATTCGGGGATATAATCACACTTCGAATCTACTATTAATAACCTGCGCTGGTCCCGTTTAGAAAGATGCTATCGTTACATATTCGTTGGAAGCTGAATTTTCGATAGTGCCACTACTGACCACGTCGAGCTGTCTTCACAGAGCTCAATCTTCAATGATTCCTAAGGCGCTTGTTGTTACTATGTCGAAAGGCACTGAAAACCAAATCTCGCATTCCACATAGATTGATTTGAGACTGTTTGCAGTGCATTCAATTGCAGGCCCATGAGAACAATGACTGAAGCAGAGGCTTTCAATACTAAACGTCTTATACAACTAGCTTACCTAACATTAGAGGCTGAATGGCGGAAACTATGTATACAGGACTGTTTTATGGAGGACTTGGAGAAATAGTTGCATTTTACGATGTATTGCGGACCTGAAAAAAATAGTTGCATTGTACAATGTTTGTTGCGGTCCTCGAGGAAGAGCTGGACTGTACGATGTGTTGTTTCCTGGAAGAGGTAGCCCACCATCGAGGCTTGGAAGAACCCGTTTGATAGTTAGTGCTAGATCTAGAACGACACTGTCATTAGGGTCTTCCTACCTCGTCACTAATCTAGAATCGGAAGCAAGGCTCCTATCGGTTTGTCACTGGGTCCCTTTAGCAGATGGGAGCATCATAAAATAGAAGTAATCGTTCAGGTGGAGGTCGGTCTACAGGGTTATCAATGGATGTTATATAATAGCTAGCCCAGGGATGGGATCTTAATATGGTGGCTTTGGAGCCGTGCAAAGGAAATATTTTAGTTGGGCTAGCCATGATTTAATGGTCCTAACTGACCAGCCCTCATTGTATAAAACTGTTATAAGCCTCACCTAGATCACCGTACCTGACCAGTTCTCCTCAGTCAAGATACCTGATATTCTCCAATTGAAAATGACAATTACTGCTCCTCTAATGGATGGGAAAATCGATGAGCATGAAAACCTATGGCGAACTCTAAGAACGTGAATGAAGAAGCTCGTGCCTATCAAGTAATTTAATCCAAGAATTGAAGAGAAGCTTGTGCGTGGGGAAGATGATAATCCTGACAGAGAAAGGGCACAGAGAAAGCTTACCCTAGCCATTCTCTCCGACGATTCAGTAGTTGACCACACAGGGGTCTAAGTTATTATTTTTATTCTTACAATTGATTAAAATGCCCTTAGAATTATTATTATTCCATCATGAAGACATGTGACCTGTGTTATTTTATAGCAGGAAGAACCTCTCTGTTTGCACATAAGAGCCAAGGTTTTCCCCAGCAAACAAGGGGAAATTTTAAAAACAAGTAGATGCTGGCGAAACTCCAAAAAACTCACTGATTTTCCCAAGGTCGCAGGCCACATATATGCCAAGGTCGCAGGTCGCGGATGGTGCAGGGTCGCAAATCCTAGGAGGTCGTAGGTCGCAGATCTGCCAAGGTCGCAAGGTCGCAAATCCCAGCAGGTCGCAAGGTCGCATTACTGATTTTTCCCGAAATTCACGACCCTGCGACCCAGCGACCTAGTCACAAGGTCGCAAGGTCGCATTTCTTATTTTCACGAAATTTGTGACCCCGCGACCTAGCGACCTAGTCGCAAGGTCGCAAGGTCGCATTTTCATCTTTTTTCACAATCTGCGACCCCGCGACCCTGCGACCCAGTCGCAAGGTAGCACCTTGGACATTTTCTTACAACCTGCGACCCCGCGACCCAGTCAGGTCGTAGGTCGCAACAACAGCTCAGGTCGTAGGTCACAGAAAAGACTGGGTCGCAAGGCAGCCCAACGGTCAAGAAGATGAAATGTCAAGGAAGTCCAAAGGGCAGGTTTTGTATTATAAATACTCCTTCGGGAGCTTGTACTGATTATCTTTGGTTTGGGACTCGAGCTGAGTACATTGTATTACCAGTAGATTATACATTTAATGATGAATACAAGCATTTTGGAAAAATCCCTTTGTGGATCTGGTGTTGTTTTATGTATGATCACTATTGAGTATTATACTTTTAGTTTCTGAACATCGTTAGATTAAGGGAACTGTATCTTTAATTCAGTTCACAGTTACATAACATTTTTGCTAAGTATGTTAATGGTGGTTGAGTTTATTTCACTTTCCTAGCGAATGTTGATGACTTTGTTTATCTGCATTTGTGTTATCATTTAAAACTTTTAGGAAGTGAAGGGTGTTCTCACCATGAGGAACTGTTTCCTTCGTGGTCAGAACAACTTACAAGCATGAACCTAATGAAGTGTTGTTAACAACACTTCCTTCAGTCTTCATGCTTTATTATTTTCTCTTGCTACTCATAGTGTTGCATGTACATTTAATGCATCAATCATATGTCTTGTATCAGTTGATTATGTGTGTATCCACTGTTTTATAGAGTTTAAACGAGACCCAAAGAAAAGGAAAAATCAGTGGTAGCCGGACCCACACCCCGGACGGGATCCCTAGTCCAAATGGTTCAAGGTCTAATTGGGACCTTTTATCGGGGAGATCCCCTGCTATTGGCCAGACATATTTTCTCGTCAACAGAATTGGCGCTAGAAGGAGGGCCAGATGACAAGCTGAGCCCTAGGAGCCTGCAGTTAATCTCATATCTGTAATGGCTTGTTCCCAAGTCATTCTCTCGAGATGTTTGTCGGAGTTTTATGAGCCTCAATACTTCATCCCCGACGAATTTATGTATCATTTGTCCGAGTTAAAATTTGATGGGGAAAATGGGGTGTCCATAACCCAAAACCTTTTAGATTTCTGTGACTTTGGTGAGTGCTATGAAATTGATGATGAAGGTTTGATTTGTTTGCTTTTCTTCCTTACTCTCGGAGGTCGTGCTAAGCAATGGTGTCGCACATTGTCGGAAGCTTCCATCCATTCGTTTGAACAACTCACCAGTGAATTACAACAAGCTTTTCATAGGTACGATTTTCAAAGTGTATTGATAAAGCTAAATGACATCATAATGGAACCTCAGGAACCTCTAGATGAATTTTCTATCATATTTTTTCATTATTGTTTTGAGTTCCCTGAAGAGGATGTCGATTGGAAGCTGTTAAGCGAACAGTTCAACTATGTGATTCTCATTTCCCTTGAAAAATTTCAGTTAGCAACCCAGCCTGAGCCTAGTGTTCCCTATGACGACCCGCACGTCGACGACTGTTCTGAATTTGAGTCTTTCACGCACCATGTCGAATCAGAGTTTGGAAACCCCAGTGACTCATTATCTCTCTCGATTCATGAAACCTACCTCGAGCCTACTCAGTGTCTCCTTGGACACAAACCTAAATCTGATTCACATACGGATTATGAATCAAATCCTATCCTGCATGCAGTCGTTTCCCTTACAAGGCCTGTCAGATCATCGTTTTCTCTAAATGACACGAATGCACGTGTTGAAAATCCTTGTATGGTTAACGCCCCTGCGACTCAATCTATTTGTTCATTATTCCTCGGTTTGTTTCTCGATCCCGCCACACCAGTAATTTCTTTGAGACATTCAAAATTTCCTTATACTGGTATCGGCGACAATCATAAGCACACATATGGTGTTTCACAATCACAGTTCAAAATCGATGAATCTTTTAGATCTGATTTCCCCCCCCCCCGGAATCTTTAGACAGCCATAGGAGAAATTTCCTGTCTGAGCAACCTCAAGATGTCCTCTTTATTGATCCATCCCAGTTGGTAACTCCCGGGGAGCCTAACTTTCCAGGTACCCAACTTGATCAAATCAATGGTTGTAGCGATCAATCCTTATCTGAAAGCATTTTCAATCATACCGACGAGGACAGTCACTCGCATCTCTTTGCCGACCATATAGAGACACCAGAATTCGATGATTCTCTTCGGGAAGATTCAAGTACCCATCAGAAATTCGAAGTGCTTCAGCTTCCGTCGACTGTTTCTAAAATGACGATCCCTAAGTACCATGTTCCTCCCAGCATAACCATGTCGAATTCACTCCACCCTGGAAAATCTAGAGAATCTGATACCTTGGGTCATCAATCTATCAGTGCGCAAACATTTGACCGACTTGATACAAAGCCCACTGACATTTTTCAACTCACTACAATCCATGATCACATCCAGTCGCTTGATGATCTCGCCCAACTTTAAAAGTTGGGAAACCTACCGCTCGAAGGTTTGGAGTATGTTCAAGACGGTGAGGAATTATGGCCTCCACCGAAAGTGGATTCGGACCCCCATATCCTTGACAGGTTCCAGGAGCAACTCCGAACTAGGGCTTTCAAAATTAGGGTTTCTACTCTCAGATTCGCAAGTATCTATAATTCTCCTGGCACATGCTTATTGTTCCCATTCCATAAAACTGATGACCCTCACTACCATAATGAGCATGCTGGTTCATTCGACCAACCCTATCTGGTGAATGTGCTTGCAAATAGGAATTGGCTTACCCATCACCCCTCAGATCCAGGATTGTGCATGAATGATTATGTGTCATTTATAAATGTTAAGTTTCAAGAACGTATTGTCGTGTATCAAGATGAGAGTGGGATTCAGCTTGCAAAATCTATTCTGGCATGTTCTTTGGTAAGTATCTATGATCGTTTTGTCGTTGCACATGCTCCTCAGGTAAGTTTTGTTTCTACTGCACTTTTTTGGATACTAGCCCTAATCCTGATCATTTTTGTTATTGCAGGAGGTGAACTAATGCGGTGGCTGCACTAGAAAACTGATTTTACATAACCCGGCCACCTCATGGGTTAAAACTAGGTTTTAGGTGTAGGCTAGCTAGGACCTGTTAATAAAAATTTGTTAGTTCAAAGTTGTTGATTAGGTTTACTTGCCAAATTTTTACTTTATGATTTAAAAGTGTGTTTGCTATTTTTGTTTACGATTAATATTTTAGGCATCATCATGTTACAAGTATTTTCCTTTCATTTCCTTTTCAGTTACTTGTTGCTGCATAAATAATCACTACTTGTATTTGCACTTACAACTGGTTGATCACTCTCGCACACGACGTTGCATTGAATCTTGAGCCTTGCTTATTACATTGCGTCGTACACCCTCTTTCTCACATCATTTTGTCATATCGCCTGCCACTGCATGAGCCCTCATTATAACCCTATCACCTTGCGGTCTTGTTTTGCCCTGATTGCTGAAACAGTAACCCCGTTATTTTGCGTGAGGTTGCGGTGGCTATCTCAAGAGGCAGCTTTCTCTCAGGACAAGTCATCAAAGTCACATTCTCAACAAGATGCCTATGAGTCTAAAATTATTTAGCTTGGGAGATACGAGCCGGTTGCTTGAGGGAGACCTAATGAGTTTGAATGGCCCATACCCATAGCCTAAGCCTTGTGCCCAACATCGTCTTGGGCACCCTAAAATGATCTATTTTGCATGCTTCGCCTATTGTGGTAAATGGGATGTGAAGGTTCGGCACAAGGGAAAACCCAAATCAGCGTATCTTTCAATTTTTGTAACACAAGAAACAACCTCTCTTGCTCATAAAATAAGTTAGGATCCCTCATCCGCCCATGAAAAATAAGTGCCATGAGCACATGAAAATAAGTGCCACGATCACATGAAAATAAGTGCTGCAAGCACATGAAACAAATAAGGGTAAAGGATCAAGAAAGGCTTCTTGTGCAGAGATGTAATGCAACTACTCCGCCGGGGTACTGACCAAGCTCGCTGGCAGCGAAGAAACGTTTGATTTCTTGAAGTGACTCCGCCAGGGCACTGTCCAGGCCTGCTGGCAGTGGAGCAACACCAGAAACTTACTTTAAAGAATCTTGAAAATAATAAACCCACTGCCTTGCTCTTCACATCATCAACAAGCTACTGGAATCTGTGAGCTTTCTCTTTGATGTGTTTCTGATTAGAGAGACTTAATTGAGGCAAAAGGATTAGGCTTACTAGTAAAGGGCCAGAGTAATTCAAAGGGTCCCCACAGAACTTGCTAAATATTCCCTTGCATCTCTATCTTGGTTCAGACTTTTGTTGTGATATTGACAGAGATGCTGGATTCTACCAGTGGTTCGCATTTTTTGTAGCCGCTACAACACCATCCAAAATTTTGGGTATATTTAAAATTTTGGGTCCCCCTCTGCTCGCTTAGTCGTTAAGGTATTTCACCAAACCTACAGTCAGTGACATCCCAGTGACTTATCCCCAACCCCGCATGAGTTGTCTCGCCATCATGATCATGCGCTGTTGTTGCAATCACACCATGTGTGAAGGATTGCCATGCATACATTCGAAGGGAAACTTGTGTGTATTTACATTAAGAGCGTTTGCATCATGGATTGTCCAGGCATTTTGTTTTAGCACTGTGCCGAGCTCATAGTCTAATATTTATTATTTAGGGGGCACTATTCTCTAAAAGGTAACTGTAAACTAATTAGTGTTATAATGTTACGTGCAGGCGATCCCACAGACGATATACCAAAGGATGTCACCATCGCTTGGGAGGAAGAGATTAGAACCCAACTAACAAGAGAACAATGCATGGGGAAAATGATGACGCTCTTGAAGATGCATATAAGACTATCATTAGATTCCAGAGTAAGCGACAGTCACAGATGCTTAAGAAGGACAAATACACTTTATCAGATGGAGAAGATGACATTCTTATTCATCATGGTATTGCTATATCGACGCTTGATGACCTTGAGGATGAGATTGTTTGAAGATGAAAATGATGATGACACAATTACCAGGAAGCTGCATTTTGGTGGGGGTGCTGATCAAAAAACAATCCCATGCTGCTATTTTAGGAGGGGGCAGAATAAGCATAAATTAAAAAGGGAGATTTTGGAGGCCCTGCACAATACCATCTAAATGTCGATGGGTGCACACAGAGAAACATATTTCACCACTCCGACAAGTCTAGCCCGAAGTATAGCCCAGGCGAACCAAGCAGGCTCAGAAGATTTCTCTAGAGAATGACGATCTCATTCGAGGCATTCTCGCACCGGGCAGTAGTGCGAAAGCACACATGTTGGTGTGGCAAGCCAACGACAGAGTTTCAAATATGTGAACGCTCCTTTGAAAAGAAACATTTAATAATCTTGAGCCACATATTCTGGAGTTATTTGTGCTCCAAGGAGTACAATGTGGAGGAATGAAAAGGCCTTAAAACCCTAGTCTTCTTTGCTCTTGAAAGTTGTTTATGCGAGACCATAAGAAACAGGGAATTTCAAATTGAACCTAAAAGGTCATGTTCAAATACATACGCCTTTTGGTAGCCAGGTAGAAAAGGTCAATATGAAAATGGCCATCAATGTGGCTTGAACAAATGACTAGTCTACCATATGAAGCTGCATTGTTTTAAAAGAAATTTCTCGAGAAGGATATTCTTTCACTCTAAAATAAGATGAATATAATTGGAGACTTTTCATCGACCTCACATTTCCAATTGCTTTCACAAGACATCCCATGCTCGGTTGCTGAGTAGTAGATGTCAAATCTCGATCTTTCAAAACAAGAAGCATTCATATTATGAGGTTATGGCCTTGGCGTGAATATTTTTATTTATTTTCACTAACAATATGAGGAAAAGCAAATGATCAACGTCATATGGTTGAACTAAGGCACAAAGGAGATAAAGCAGTACGTTTTTCAAACCACGTGCGATGGCAGGTCTTCCACCTATGGTAAATACTTTGAGCAAATGTATATTATTATAGCGGTCAAACCTCACATGGGCGCCAATGCTTCTATGCATGGTGGTCACATTTAATAATCTGGAGAAATATACATATATAGCATGGAACAGATTGGAAACACAGCGCAGAAATGCGTGGAGTCCAACATTGCATGGCACAGACATGCGTGGACACAATGAATGGAGTCCAATGTACAAAATGGACACGTTGCATGGAGTCCAACGTTCAATGGCGGGTTTTTGTTTGACAGCAACTATATACATACAACGGTCAATTAAAACACTATCAAAGCTATATAAAACACATTACAATTGAGCTCGAATATTGCTATGGTGGAGTTTTGACCTATGTTAAAACGTGTTGGGTGAATATATAATGGTCAGGTTTTATTTTTAAAACGTGGAGCGGGCACAAAGGTTAGATGGCGGAGGTTTGGAGCGGATATATTTTATGGTCCACAGGTGGGTTTACACGTGGCAGCGGAATAGTATAACACTTTGATGAGTCAAAATTGCATGGATGAATCTGCAACGTATCTATCTCCAAGTCTGCATGGCAACCGTCGTGCTGGAATAGAATTCGAATGATTTATGTGTTACGACTGTAGTCATGGACCGAAAAACCAGCATGAAATCCGATTTCGTAGCCCCAAGGGCGATATTCCGGGATATAATCACGCTTCGAATCTACTATTAATAACCTGCGCTGGTCCTGTTTAGAAATATGTTATCGTTACATATTCGTTGGAAGCTAAATTTCCAACAGTGCCACTATTGACCACATCGAGTTGTCTTCACAGAGCTCAGTCTTCGATGATTCCTAAGGCGCTTGCTGTTACTATGTCCAAAGGCACTAAAAACCAGATCTCGCATTCCACATATATTGATTTGAGACTGTTTGTAGTGCATTCAATTGCAGGCCTGTGAGAACAATGACTGAAGCAGAGGCTTTCAATACTAGACGTCTTATACAACTAGCTTACCTAACATTAGAGGCTGAATGGCGGAAACTATGTATAGAGGACTGTTTTATGGAGGACTTGGAGAAATAGTTTCATTTTACGATGTATTGCGGACCTGGAAAGAATAGTTGCATTGTACAATGTTTGTTGCGGTCCTGGAGGAAGAGCTGCACTGTACGATGTGTTGTTGCCTGGAAGAGGTAGCCCGCCATCGAGGCTTGGAAGAACCCGTTTGATAGTTAGTGCTAGATCTAGAATGACACTGTCATTGGGGTCTTTGGGAAGTAGAGATGGCTTCCTACCTCATCACTGATCTAGAATCGGAAGCAAGGCTGCTATCGATTTGTCGCTAGGTCCCTTTAGCAGATGGGAGCATCATAAAACAGAAGTAATCTTTCAGGTGGAGGTCGGTCTACAGGGTTATCAATGGATGTTATATAATAGCTAGCCCAGGGATGGGATCTTAATATGGTGGCTTTGGAGCCGCGCAAAGGAAAGCTTTTAGTTGGGCTAGCCATGATTTAATGGTCCTAACTGACCAACCCTCATTGTATAAAACTGTTATAAGCCTCGCCTAGATCACCGTACCTACCAGTTCTCCTCAGTCAAGATACCTGAGATTCTCCAATTGAAAATGACAATTACTGCTCCTCTAATGGATGGGAAAATTGATGAGCATGAAAACCTACGGTGAACACTAAGAACGTGAATGAAGAAGCTCGTGCCTATCAAGTAATTTAATCCAAGACTTGAAGAGAACCTTGTGCGTGGGGAAGATGATAATCCTGACAGAGAAAGGGCACAGAGAAAGCTTACCCTAGCCATTCTCTTCGACGATTCAGTAGCTGACCACACAGGGGTCTAAGTTATTATTTTTATTCTTATAATTGATTAAAATTCCCTTAGCATTATTATTATTCCATCATGAAGACATGTGACCTGTGTTATTTTATTGTAGGAAGAACCTCTCTGTTTGCACATAAGAGCCAAGGTTTTCCCCAAAAAACAAGGGGACATTTTCAAAACAAGTAGATGCTGGCGAAACTCCAAAAAACTCACTGATCTACCCAAGGTCGCAGGTCGCATATCTGCCAAGGTTGCAGGTCGCAGATGGTGCAAGGTCGCAAATACCAGGAGGTCGCAGGTCGTAGATCTGCCAAGGTCACGAGGTCGCAAATCCCAGTAGGTCGCAAGGTCACATTGCTGATTTTTCCCGAAATTTGTGACCCCGCGACCCAGCAACCTAGTCGCAAGGTCGCATTTCTTATTTTCCTGAAATTTGTGACCCCGCAACCCAGCGACCTAGTCGCAAGGTCGCAAGGTCGCATTTTCATCTTTTTTCATGATCTGCAACCCCGCGACACTGTGACCCAGTCGCAAGGTCGCAAGTTCGCACCTTGGACATTTTCTTACAACCTGCGACCCCGCGACCCAGTCTGGTCGCAGCTTGCAACAACAGCTCAGGTCGCAGGTCGCAGAAAAGGCAACCCAACGGTCAAGAAGATGAAATGTCAAGGAAGCCCAAAGGGCAGGTTTTGTATTATAAATACTCCTTCGGGAGCTTGTACTGATTATATTTGGTTTGGGACTCGAGCTGAGTACATTGTGTTACCAGTAGATTATACATTTAATGATGAATACAAGCATTTTGGAAAAATCCCTTTATGGATCTGGTGTTGTTTTATGTATGAGCACTGTTGAATATTATAATTTCAGTTTATGAACATCGTTAGATTAAGGGAACTGTATCTTTAATTCAGTTCACAGTTACATAAAAGTTTGCTGAGTATGTTAATGGTGGTTGAGTTTATTTCACTTTCCTAGTGAATGTTGATGACTTTGTTTATCTGCGTTTGTGTTATCATTTAAAAATTTTAGGAAGTGAAGGGTGTTCTCGCCATGAGGAACTGCTTCCTTTGTGGTCAGAACAACTTACAAGCGTGAACCTAATGAAGTGTTGTTAACAACACTTCCTTCAGTCTTCATGCTTTATTATTTTCTCTTGCTACTCATAGTGTTGCATGTACATTTAATGCATCAATCATATGTCTTGTATCAATTGATTAGGTGTGTATCCACTGTTTTATAGAGTTTAAGTGAGACCCAAAGCAAAGGAAAAATCAGTGGTAGCCGGACCCACACCCCGGACGGGATCCCTAGTCCAAACGGTTCAAGGTCTAATTGGGACCTTTTACCGGGGAGATCCCCTGCTATTGGCCGGACAGATTTTCCCATCAACAGATAGATAACACTAATTTTTTCTGTGTTCAATGTAAAGAAACCTTATTTCCTCTATTTATTCAAGTGAAGGTACCTACAATTGTCCAAACATGAGATCTAGTAAGACGACAGAGTAGGTATAAGTCATTAATGGTTCTTTTCCTATGGATGTAGAAAGGAAAAGGAATAAAAAGGGGTGAGGGGTATGAGATGCTCTTTATAACGCTAGCCAAGGTTAGTGAAACCATGAATGGTTTCTTTTTGTAAACAACAAATCATAGTAAATAAATGCATTAGATATCATAAATCCAACATCTTTTTACCTTTTTACAGAGACATTTAAACAGTTTGGAGCTTGTTGGACTAGACTCGACCTTATGAACATACAAATTTATCATTCTTAAACATTTTTTTGTTAAATTCTAACCATAGTGTTTTTCGACTGCTGCAAATTCCATGTTGCTAGAAAAAATCTTATAAGAATTCGAATTGACCCTCTCGAGGTGCAAAGTTTTAGCTTGAGAGAAGAGAGAAACATAAGAAGAAGATACATACTTGGGTGGGAAACCAACTAACAAATAGTTCCAACAAAGAGTGCCTCCACTCGATCTGAGCTTCTCTGAAATCCTTTTGGTCATACAATTTCACTACTATATTTATTATTGGTTTATTGGATAAAAATTGTGGGAGAAGGACTTTGTGATTTTCAAGGATGAAGAGACTTTGTGGGAGGAGAACAACAGTTATCATGGATGAAAAAAACCTATTTCCCCCCGCCTTCATCTTCTTGAAGAGTTTAACCTCAAATGAAGAACTGCAACTTAAACTCTTCAAATCCAAGCTAGCATCTTGTTGCATTTTACTGTACGTCAGACCAAAAATACATCGAAATGGAATGATACAGTATCGATCTATGCTAGGTTGTGTGAAACGAGGAATGGTTAGATGAATGAATAGTTGTATTTTTCCAACAATTTTCCCATGTTGAGAGAATAATCTAGGGCAACATAGAGGTTAAATATTTATACGAGACCAATTTGTCCTAACAACTAGGTTTTTATGTACCTATATGACCCACAATACAAGAGGTTCTACCCCTTATTAAAGAATTTATCATTACATTAAATGAGTGAAAGAAATACATCAATGATGTGTAGATCCATACAATAGCAAGAGGCAACCCTTCATTAACAAAAAGATACGACCTTACTTCCATATTTGTCAGTGCTTAAGTGTCTTTATTATACCACTTTCCATGACCACCTGCCATGACCTCCTGCCCTCATGTTGTCAAATGCCCTGTGCTATTGTTGGCTTGTTTGGGCTTGACCCAGGTTCATATTGGTACTTCACACCAACAAAACCCTCAGACACCAACCCTTTCAACAACGACCTGCAAGCATATCACAATCTCACCTGAAGTGGCTATGGGTGGTTGTAGAACGAGGTTTCTACATCCTTGAGAGACTGCACCAAGTGGCTTCTACTTCACTTTTCTATATTTACTTAATATTCTAACATATGTATAACTATTGCATTGTACAGCTTAACCATTTACTTCGTCGCCTCATTTTAACATAAAAATATCACAGAACAATATAAATTGTGCTATTACAACATATACTTGCAAACATTACTTCACATAAACAGATAAACAACAACATAACACATATAAACACAGAATATGCACAAAATGTCTTCTTTATTAAGATGTCATATGTTCACTACATTCAAATTCTCAACTTGCACACAAAACTGCGGGTGGTCTACACACTAAGCTGCATACTCTTTCAAGGTCTCTATGCACTTAGCTGTGGACCCTTCGCTTAAGGCCCAAAATAGACTAAAGACAAAAAATATAATCACTTGTGATTATCGAATATGCATGAATACTTCTTCAACACAACATTAAATCCATTTATAGATCTTATCATTACAAAACCATGGTCCATATACCATGGGTTGGAAAAAACAATTAACTAAAAGCCCGAAACACGTTACAAAATGAGGGGCTTCGACCCACCCCAAAGCCCCTAGACTCCACGTGGTATATATGACTTCATGGTACCAAGAACTCCGCTCCTCAAAATATGGAGTCTTTGACCAAAATTGGACCAATTTGGGTTGCGCCCAATAGGCTTCCAACACTCACATGTGACTCATCTTGATTCACTCAGATGTTGTTCCCCGAATATTATCTTTGATGCTTGTCTAGGCGACATTATACTGCTGAAGTATATATGTTACTTTCTTTTCCTTGTTGCACACTTCCTCCAGTAAGGCCTCTATTGCTAGTCCGAAAATCTTCTACAGTATTTATTTCTGCCTTTTTCATAGATCCTTGAGCTTACCTTCTACTTCTTGTGAGAGTTGAATGGCCTCATCCTACCAGGGCCTAGTCCGCGGTGTCAAAATATGCTCCTTACGCTGAAGTTCTTCAATATTTTTCTTGAGATTAATTCCTTTTGTGATCCTGGCATGCTTCGGTGAGACCATTAAGGTCCTTGAAGTTGCCTATATTTCTTCCAGCTGCTTATGCTTCATCTATATCTTTTCTTCAATCCTCTGAATGTTTGGATCCTCCTGGAGTGAGGTCCAAATCTCCAAAGTGTTATCTAGCAATTTTCCACATTCTACCATTGTGTCGAGATGCCTTCAACTACAAATTTGAGGTCCATCTCCCTCTGTTCGTGTACTTATAGTGACATGGCTAACTGTAACCTCATTTGCAGCTCAAAAATCTTCATATTATACTCAAACTTCATCTCAAAGAACTTATTCTTTGAATCTTAATGGTGAGACCAAGCTTCACCACATTCTCTGTTGGTGCTTCTTCCTCACGGATTCGTACGCTTGACACTTCACTATAAGTATTCCCAATTTATTCTTCTAGCATCAGTTGTTACTAGCATGCCTCATATATTTTATTGATCATCCTATTAAGATCCTTCTTCATTGTAGTTCTCTCATTTTCCACCTGCATGCTTATGAGCGAATGGCGTTGTTTTCTCCCTTTTAACTCATCTGCGATGCCTTGGTGGAACTCGTGCAATTTTTGTATCGGCAGTGCGACGATGTTCATGCTGAAATTTTCCCTTCCTTTCGTGCACTCTCTATATTCAACGTCTTCAAAATACAACACTCCTCTTGGTATTTACAAAATTCTTACTCTAGTTAGCACTCTGGCTACGCTAGTTGACTTGTTTGTTCTTGTGGTCTAGCTATCTGCTCCAGTTGTCTGGATGTTTGCACTAGTACCTTCAATTTTTCAATTCTTTCCTTGGAACCTGTTAGGAGCATGTTGTAGCAATCCTCGATCTTGTTCCATGACTCTGTTGCCACTTCTTGAACCTTATCCCCTATTTCTTCGATGTCCCCCTTAGTGAGGAAAAGTGGTGTTTCTCCCCTAGATTTGTCCACCTTCTCCTTCTTCCTTTGGCTCATCGGAGTTGTTGTAGGGACACTCTTCCAGATGATGAATGATGAACATTCTATTTCTACGTCGTTGGGAAGGTCCTAGCCACTCTGGTCATGCTCTCACTTTGTTTATTTTACGTCTTTATCCTTTCCACTTGTGCCTTCATGTTGTGCGGTGTATTTCTCTGCTTCACTACCTCCTATGGGTGGAGTCATCGACTCCACTCACCAACGTTGTATTATACTAACAAGGTCATCTTTGATGACCAAATATGGCAGAGGATGCCATTCTGCCATCGGATCCTTTGTTGCTTTAACATATACACAGTGAAAATCCACCTTGAAGTACGTTATATTGCGATATTTCTCAAACAAACTAGGTGACAGCCTAGGACACCGATTCAACACCATGCACAATTCCATCTCCATCAATAACTAAAATGTCTTGTTTTCCTGCACGTGCGTCGACTCCTTGGTAAACCAGAGGGAGGCATACCGCATGGCTTTGCACACATCTAGTTCAACTATGGGAAATTAGGAATCTGTAGGTTCCTTCCATGCAAATAGCGTGATGATCAAGAGAAACCATGCGTAGTGAAAGGTATTTCCCTCTTCCCATCCTTCTCGACAGTCCTCCAAAATATATTTTCATAAACATGCGGCCCAGTTAAACTAAACACCTTTACTGCACTGTGTAGCTAAGGAAACTACGGTCACGGTTCATTCCCTCTGCATTTCCTCATGATCTTCCCTACTAGAATGTGCGAGGCGAAGCACACCCCTTGGTCACTGATAGGCTTTATATCATAGCCTCTTGACTTGTTTATTAACCCATAATTCTTTTTCATATTGTCCGCGACTACCTTATCCTGGGTTTTGCCAACAAATTCTTCAGCGCGGTCCTTGCCTTGGTAAGGTGGCCTAGTAATCTTTCTAATCAACATCTCATCAATTAGGATCCTCTCTCCTAGCTAGAGGTACCCTTCATGCACAAGTACAAGTAGTTGTAAAACATAGACCGTGTTGATGGCACTTCTACCGCAGTGTGACACATTGAGCATGTTTAACAATCCTGCAATCTGCAATCCTTGAGCCCAGTAGTGTGGCTCCAACTTGGTAACATTGCTATTTTGATAATACTTTTGATGGATGTACATGCTCAACTCGAACTGTTGGTACTTGTTGTGGTTGTTGAAATCCCAATGTTCCATTTGCAGCTGCAGGATTTTCACCAATAATTCTCCTTCAAATGGGACCTTCACTGGCAGCAATGGTGTGAAGGTGCCTAACTTTGCATTTTTGGGATCCTTGGCAGGCTTGTCACCCAGCTTTCTTGGTGGCAAGTATGTTGGCATCATAGAGGGGATTTTTTCACTCTCTATCTCCATATGTTGCATCTCAATTTCCTCCTTACTGTCGTGGATTTGTTTTGGTTCTTTCTGCTTCAATGGTTTCTTCACCTTTGTTGCAAGTTGCTTCTCTTGATTGTGCTTCATCCACTATTATCTCACTACCTTCTTCCTTGTGGATTTCCTTACTCCAGAGGCTTCAACTAGCCTCTTTTCCTATCTTTTCTTTGGTCCTTCTCTTGTGGTTGTTTATTTTCGTGGCGACCTCATGCGCGTTTGGGACATAGGTACCCTTGGTGCTGTATTTTCCATGATGCTTGCTAACCCTTTCTTCACAAACTCACTAGTAAGCTCTTCAAAACTCCTCTCAGACATACAGCAGAATTCTCTGTTCTCACTTGGTTGCAAATTCACAATTTGAATTTTTGAGAGCGCAAAGTGTAAAATCTGGAGCGGGATATAGCTTTTATAACGAAATTGAATTTCAAATCTCATGATAAATTGTTCATTTAATGCAGATATGGAGCTAGATTCAACCAATTGTGCTTCATAAATGTGATTCTCCCACGCCTCTTAATGACAACTTTCTTTTAACAACAACTTTTCCCTTCCAATGGTCATATTTCTAGTTATCTTTGATGCATCCCCTTCTTTGTCGCAATAATCCTACCTTCCTCGCAATTCTTTTGGATTGTTAGTCATCAGTAATTTTTTCTTCTCATTGATCACTAAATACTTGTCCTAGATTTCTAGAAACAAAGTTCATAAACATTGTGAGTTCTAGAAATCTCACTGCCTTCATTATCCTTAGGATAAATTTTCACTATTTCATCATCCCATCATGTCAAGTTCAGCTCACTACTCCCAAAGGACCCATCATGGGCTCATGCCACTCATTATCACTATGTTTTGCCACCTTTGGCCTCAACCCTCTATTTTGTTTTTCCTAACTCCTCCATTGTCCATCTAGGGTTTTTAAGGGCATTTTTCTTGGTTTAATGACCTCCATGGTTAAACATCAACAAGGCTTGTATCCTGATGCTCTTACACCTCCTCATATCCTTAATATACCTTCATAAACACTTCCCATCACTCATATCCCTCAAAATCATCATTTTTCTACAAAACCTAGCCTATTTCTACAATTTGACACTTTTCAAGACTAGGCCTTTGTTTTTCCCTTTTGGACCCTTTCCCCTCACTAAATTATTGAAATTCCACTTTCCCCTACTCTCTAACATCTATCCCTATCCCCCAAAATTTCCCCAAGAATTTAGACAATGCTTAACCCCTTCATTCCCCTCCCTCTACAAGGCAGTCCTATATCCCCTACACCAAACCCTAATTTCCTCTTCCAACTAAGCTAGGGTTTGTTATGGAAAGGAGACATAAGAGAAAATAATCCATTTGATAGATAATATCAGCAAGCATAATTCCTTAACAACTCATAAACATCACGCCTCCATCATTTTCCAAGAATTCATTCCAAGAGTCAAATCATTTTCCACATCTAGGGCCAGTTATGTTAAAAAATATGTTTTTGACCAAACATAGATGCATTTTCCAACAGTGAGAGAGGGTTTTGTCCATCATAGGGCTAAGAAGAAAAACCTCCTTTAGTTTTTACACAGGTTTCATACTTTGAGAGCAATGTCAAAAATACAGGTGTCATAGGAGAATTTCTGCACTGCTGGAGTGACCTCGGGAAAATCAGATTGTATTATAGTTGGAGTGTCCAAACATTAGGGAAATTTTGAAGTCTAAAATGGGCCTCCTAAGAAAAATGTACAAAAAAAATAAACTTTATAACAACCAATAGGATTCAAGATGATGATGTCAACCATGGGGGATGATTTACCATTTTTTAAATAAAAGGGTAAAAATATTAAAAAATAATAAAATAATAAAACTACTTTTTCAACTCGTATTTTCAACTTATCTCCCAAAATATTTACTCAAATTTCAAATGGGAGTACTCGTTGGATGCAAAATTTAATTCCTCATCCAAGGAGTACCCATGTTGCATACTTTCGATGAACTCTACTATAGGAAAAATGAGAAATACATAAAAAACGTGATTGTAATAACGTGTTTTTATGTATTTCTCATTTTTCGTGTAGTAGGACCCATCAAAAGTATGCAACATGGGTACTCCTTGGATGAGGAATTAAATTTCGCATGCAACAAGTCGTCTCGCTCGAAAGTTGAGTAAAAACTTTGGGAGATAAGTTGAAAATATGAGCTGAAAAAGTAGTTTTTTCATTTTTCCCTCTAAAATTTGATGATGTCATCAAATCTTATTTGATTTTTTCCACTATTATTTTATAATTTCTTATGAGGCCCATTTTATACCTCAAAATTCCCCTAATGTGACTTACTTGATGGGTCAATGGACAACTATACTTGAATATCTTTCCAATGAGCTATCATGAGCTCAATTTTAAGTTAAGGAAGGTCTCCAAAAGTTGTCTACACCAGCACTCTGCATTTCTACACCATCACTCATCACTTCTTGACCAGTCTTGGGAAACTAAAATTTTGACAGGGAAAATCAACTCCAATCAGGGAAAAAATGGTATATTTGGAAATTAGATAGGTTAATATTTCCAACAAGCTATCACGGGCCCAGATCTGACTTCGGGAAGGTCATCAAAACTTTCCTGCAAGTTGATCCTTTTTTGGCGTTGCGCAAATAAGTGGCACTGCGTTAATCCATGGGCAGGATTGCCCGGTGCTGTGCTAATCCATGGGCAGGACTGTCTGACACTGCGCTAATGTGGAGGCTCCTCAAACAAAGAAATAACTTGCCCCAAGGCTAAAATTCATTCTCCAATTTGCATTCAAAGGGCTGGAGAAGAGTTAAAGTTGGTTAAACCTCATCAAGCTCAAGTTGGGTTAAACCCACAGCTTCCTCATCAACCAAATTTGCTTTCCTCATCTGCACAAGTACCCTCACCATGGGCAAACCTCCCTTCCTCTCCTTCTCTTGGTGCATCAGGTGAAGCAGAAAGTGGCAATGAAGAATCACATGAAGATCAGGGTGAAGGTGATGAAATTAGTGGGGCAGAGACAGAAATTAATGAAGAAGAGGGAGGTAGTGATGATAGTTATGAAAATGTGTCAGCCCTAAGTGAAGAAAAGGATAATATAGGTGAACAAAGTGATGATCAAGAAGATATTGATGAAAACAAGGAGGCTGTCGTTAAAAAGGCAGTGAAAAAAACTATACCACTATGGAAGAGGATGCTGGAGGAAATTATGATGAGGCAGATTCCATGGAAACAAATGATGAACATAAGGATGAGCCAGTGGATAGTGAGCAGAGGGTAGAAGACATGGAAACAGATGAAGAAATTAATGATGAAAATAGGAGAAGTGATCATGAGAGTGAGCAAAGTCATGATGAGAAAAGTGACAATATGGAAGAAGATGACGAGGCAGAGACAAAATTTGAAGAAGATGGCACTGATAGGACAAACAGTGAGAAACAAGACAACAAAAGAGATAGTCATGACAGTCATGACATTCATACACCAATCAGCCTCCTAGTGAACATGAAAATTGCAGAAGTACAAGAGATGATGAAGAAAATGACCCTACTAATGAACAAAACCAAAGTGAAGAAAGTGCAGAGGCTGATAATCAAATTGAAGACCAAGATGATAGTACAAAAGGTAGTAAAAAGGGTAATGATGATGATGGTGCTGAAGGTCAAGAAGGCAGTGATCACACAGAGCATAAGATGATTGATGGGGATCATAGTGAAGATGAAGGACCTAGTGACAACACCAAGGGTCACAGCCATGATGAAGACACTGCCAAAACCGCCCTCACTCCTCTTGCATGGACATACCACAGAGGGCCAGGCCAAGTGTTTGTTGCCTCCAAAAGGCAAGGGGCCTTTCCATCTGCGTCAACTCTAGGGCTTGACAAGTGCAAGGAAACGATGGAAAAGGGTAAGTAGCAGGTAAAGGTGGAAGAGGAGGATCCTGAAGTGGAAAGGGAGTTTGAACTTATCCATATAGATAGTGATGAAGAAAATGAAACAAGAATTTCAAACTCCCTCCTCCAAAACAATAATGCACAAATAGAAGGCCTAGAAGCTGAGTTGGAGAGTGCAAAGGATGCCATTCACTTCTATCAAATGCAAAACAAGAAAATGAGTGCCCAACAAGCCATCTATGAGGCTAGAGCACTCAAAGCTCGGAAAGAAGCCCAAAGGGCACAGGTGAAACTAGAAGAATACTTGGGCCCATATGAAGGAAGTGAAGGTGAAGGGGAATAGCCTAAGAAGAGGCCAAAAACCATAGGGTTAAGAAAAGCATTGGCAAAACAAAAGAAAGAGGAATCAACCCTAATAGAGCCACTTTCCCTTAATGAACTCCTTGCCATGGAAATTGAACATGATCAGGAATCATGGCTTGAAAGGGAAAACAGGCATCAAGAGATCAAGCTGAAGAAGGCAAATGAAGGCTTGGGGCTGCAAAGAAGGATGATCAAGTATTATGCAAAGAAGCACAAGCTTGTTTGTGCCAAACTGAAGGAAACCCTCCTTGAAGCCCAAACCCTAAAAAATGCAAAAGAGCATGATAGCCTTGGATTTTTTACCAAGTCTTCTCAATAGTTGACCAAGACCCCTTAAGGAAGGTCCCCACCAATTTTGAGCAAATTTGGAGCATTTTTGGTTTTTTGAGATTTTTTAAGGCTCATTAGCACAGTGCCATTGGCGCTACGCTAATACATGGAGCATCTTCAGGAGAATAACTTGACATTTTTGGGTTTCTCACACCTAGTACATTATGCTCACCAAGTTTCAGATGATTTGGAGCAAGTTTGACCCCTCAAAACGTCAAAAAACCTCTCTTTTTTCACCTTTCTGCCACTATTTTGGGCCTGGCGCTGCACAAATGACAGTTTTGGGATTTTTGAATTTTGACTAGGCTACAGGAGCTAGATTAGGAAAAAACAAGCATTTATAGAAACTAGACTCATTAGGCTTTCCAACAAGCCATCACGAAACCCAATCCGACATCGGGAAGGGGTCCAAAACTTAGTTGCAAAAGACCATATTTTCTACTCAAAGTGGCGTTGCGCAAATGGACTGTGTAGTGTGCTTTGGACCAAAAAGCAACAAAACACACTCATTTATTGAAAAATGATAATTTTGAGATTTTCAAGGAAAAACACTCTAGAATTAGGTGCAAGAAGTTATTTTTTCATTTATTTCTTAGGATATTTTGTGCCTTGGGCCTTGCATGGTCTCTTGGGCATTTATAACATTTATGGGTGATTTTGACATTGTCCAACCATTAGGGGAATTTTGAGGTCTAAAATGGGCCTCCTAAAGAAATTATAAAATAATAGTGGAAAAAATCTAATAAGATTTGATGACATCATCAAATTTTAGAGGGAAAAATGAAAAAACTACTTTTTCAATTCATATTTTCAACTTATCTCCCAAATTTTTTACTCAAATTTCGAGCGGGAGTACTCGTTGGATGCAGAATTTAATTCCCCATCCAAGGAGTACCCATGTTGCATACTTTCGATGGGTCCCACTACACGAAAAATGAGAAATACATAAAAAAACGTGATTACAATCACGTTTTTTATGTATTTCTCATTTTTCGTGTAGAAGAATTCATCGAAAGTATGCAACATAGGTACTCCTTGGATGAGGAATTAAATTCCGCATCCAACGAGTACTCCCGCTCGAAATTTGAGTAAAAATTTTGGGAGTTAAGTTTAAAGTACGAGTTGAAAAAGTAGTTTTATTATTTTATTATTTTTTAATATTTTTACTATTTTACTCCAAAAATGGTGAATCATCCATTATGGATGACATCATCATCTTGAATCCTATTGATTGTTATAAAGTTTATTTTTTTTGTACATTTTTCTTATGAGGCCCATTTTAGACCTCAAAATTCCCCTAATGCCTATCTAGGGTTTTTGTCCTCCTTTGCTGAGTTAAATAGAGCATGAGGGCTTCATTGTAATTGTTGGCATTTAATGAGCTTTGAGAGCAATATATGGTTTTTATGAGCTTGGAGAAGAAATTGGTGTTGTGGAGCCTATGAATGCTTTGCTTGGATTGATGATGGTGAAGCTTGTTTGTAGGATCCCCGAGCTTGGTTAATGGTAATGTATGCTTAATTTGTTTATGTTTTCTTGTTATCATATGTTCCATTCTTCTTTATTGTAATAGAACAGAAAATTATAGGTTGAGAAATGCTCTTGGAAGCACCTTATTCCTCTTGCCTTCTATTACCTTGATGTTTTTCTCTATTTGGTCAGCTTAAGGAATTCTTGACTGCTCCTTAGGTCCACCTAAATTTGTTTTGTTTCATGTATGGTTAGTATGCTAGTTTACAACTATGATTCACGATATGCCCTGCTTATTTGAAGCTATCCAAACTCTGTCTTGAAACCTCTCTTTGGAATATTGTTTGCTAGGTTAAGTCAAAGAGGTCTCGTTCGATCTTTCCCTTTGTCCATGCCTACCAACTTGTTTCAGAGTTCTTTATAGCTTGAGTTATAATGTTTAGGAGTTCCCTCTTCATAGATTAAGTTATTTGTGATCTTAAATGTTTTCTAATTCTGAAGGTGAATTTACTAAAGTTAGATCAGCTCTTATACTTTCTATGTTTCATTGGAATGTTTACCTCAGATATTTATCAATTTAAGTATTGTTCATTGAGCTTAATGGTTTGCCCTACTTCATGAGTTATAGCTTTTGCTTATCAGTATTTAAGACCTCCTTGTTATAGGTATTTGACAAAAGATTCTTGATTTCCCTTTGCCCTACCTTATTCACAAATTTGATGTTCATCCCACTTCACTCATAACCTTAAGGATCCATTAACTTTGCTAGATTGGTCTTGCATTGCACTCTGACTCATTATTGAGAGATCCATGACTTTTATTGACTCCATAGCCCAATGAATTGAAGACCTCTCACTCCACCTATTCTACCAGTTCATCTCACCCAACCAAAACAATCAACAAAACCTACACTTAACAACTAGCCTAAAATCAAAACCATAAAAGAAAAAAGAACACATTCTTTGCACCCAATAGAGAGAGCCCTCTCTGAGTCCAGGAAAGCTAGGTCCTAGGACTACAAAAACTGGTCTGATGTTACCCTGTCATTTGGTTTACCAATCTGCCAAATCATGGGACACTAACATAGACTTCACCATACTCGTAAATAGGGTGCAGTAACTTTCCTTTGGTGAATTCTCATCTGTAGAGTAATTTATAGTCTAGTGCCCACTTTCAACTACATGTGGCACTAAGAATTTCCCCCTTTCATTCTTCAGTGTGAAGCTCTAGGGATAGAGTCATCCCAATATATATTCAATCTACAACCATTCACTCGTCCTGGAATCAACTCACCAGCTAACTTCGCAAGTTGCACTGCGCCACCATGAGAGACGTGCTCGATGATATACGGTCCCAACCATTGTGTTTTAAACTTTGTGCTCGATGATATGCAGTCCCAACCGTTGTGTTTTAAACTTTCCTAGGGACTTCGCGAATTTCTTGTCATATAACAGTACAAGATCTCCTTCCCAGAATGTCTTCTGCTTAATGTGCCTGTCATGCCAGGGTTTCTCTCTTGTTTTTTGCACTTGCTGATGAAAACCTGCGATGAACCTGTGTTCTTCCAAAGCAAGCAACTGTACCATCCTTTCTTCCATTATATTAGAGTCTGACATGTTTGTAAATGCTTCAATTCTTAAACTTAGCATAATGTACTCCATAAGAATGATTGGTTCTTGTCCATATACAAACCTAAAAGGTGTATGACCTATTAATTTCTTGCATGTTGTCCTATATGCCCATAACACCACTGTAATCCTTAAATCCGAGTCATTTATATTCACATTGCACACCTTTGTGAGTGCATTTTCCAAAATTTTATTGAAGGCTTCAAGTATCCCATTCACTTGTGGATGATATGGGGTACTTTTCTGATGGTATACTTGGAATTATTCTATGAGTGCCTTAATAGTCTTATGCAAGAAATGTGAACTTCAGTGACTCATCAATATCTTTGGACAAAATTTATTCAAATATGAACTTCGCGGTGGTATTTGTGTTGCAATTCTTCATCGATTGTGCATCGTCCCACGGTATCAAATAATCAGTTGCAGTGATTATATATCTTTTGCCAGTGTTTTTTCCTAGTGGGTTAATAGGTCTTACAAAATCAATAGCGCATTTGTCGAATACTTGCAACGTCACTTGTGGATTTAATGGCATTTCTTCTCTTCTAGATGGCTTCCGTGTTCTCTAACACGCATCAATTGCTTGACAAACTCCTTTGCTTCCTTATGCATTGAGGGCCACCATAACCCAACTCTCAATATCTTCTACAGAGTGGCATTTCCGGCACAATGTTCTCTTGCAACTCCTCCGTGAGCTTATGCGCGGATTAAAAAAGACGAATAATAAACAGAAATCTGAGATCTTCGCCCCCACTACTTGCGTGAAACTAACTGATAGATTGACCCGTTAAATGACGTGCAACCATTGTAAAAAACCACGCGGAGGTATTTCAAAGAAGAATATTTGTAGCCAAGAAAAACTCAACAGTTTACCGAAACAATACTTTTACCCAAGAAAAACGTAACAGTTTGCCTATTTTTGACCCGCTGATTCACCAAACCAACATTTTACCAGCCCTCGAAGTTTTATAATGTGGATCTATAGTTCATCTGCTTAAAAAACGTATTGGATTGCAAATTTATATAAAGGCCGAAGCCTGAGCACCAAAAACCCCGATTTGAAGTCATTTACAAACTTCATGTATGGGCATCGGGACACTCTTCTTAGTAGTAATTTGTAGTAATTTGTTTTCGATCTCATTTTCTTGGTTTATCACTCTCTACCTTTTTGTAATTTTATTGTTTAATGATGTGAGTCATCGTTTTATTCTTTTTGTTTTATTTGATTTTGGTTTTATTAATGGTTTAGTTGTTGCATTTTTTATTATTTTGTTGTGTGTTATGTGGATTCGTTGGATTTTATTTTTTTTATGTTATTTGTTTTTATTTTATATTTATTTCTTTTATTATCGATTAAGTTTTGTCTTTTTCTTTTTTAATTTTTTTTAGTGTTTTAATTGGTGTATTTTAGAAGGAAAAAAAAAAAAAAAAAAAAATTATAGATATTTTATAGCGAAATTTGTTACAATATTTTTCAATTTTTTTAAATAATAAAAAATGATTTAGCTATAAAAATAGTGAAAATTTCATTACATTTTTAGAATGAATAATAAATTTAGATTTTCTAGTTATTTTTTCATATCTATGAATTTTAATGTGAACTTTCAAATTTAATTGATCCAATTTTCCTTTCTGATCTTCCAAGTCGCAATAAAGTGCAAGAAAAGAGCATACTGAGGGTTATCATGTTTGTTTATTCATTTGAAATTTGGAATCAAAGTAAGAAGAATTGATCTCAAACCTCAAATTTTATCTCTGTAAACTCCACTTGTGCTCCTTGTTTACAAACATCCTTTTTATTATAGATCTTCCTACCAATGGTTAGTGAATGAGGTGGCTCTTACTGCACCACTAAAAATAAAAATTTCAAGAAATAAACGAAATCAAAATTCAAAACAAAAACTCAAAAATTCACCAAGCTTGGTTTTATTTTCCTATTCTATCATACTCTATTTTGATAAAGAGATTTTTTTTTTCAAGTGTATGAGTATTTCCAATGAATTCATTTACGGATCAAAATCTCTAGTATCCTCACATCCAAATTTGAAAAATATACCTCAATATTCATTAGCATATGAGAGATCAATTGTACATTTGGATTAAATGCTAAGATTCCTTGAAGAATGAAAGAATTTTGTGGCCTAGTCACCTTTTGAAACCAACCTTCAATATATTCCTCACACTCTTGGCTCTCCTCCAAATGTTTGAACATCATTCTATATTTCCTGTCCATAAATGGATTAGTTCAAAACTCTTATAGTGCAAAGATTGATTGAAATTTATACATCCAATTTATCATGTTTTACATATGCACCTAAAATTGAAATTAAAATCTAACCCCTATATATGCTTCCCTATGTTACTAAGATCTTGTTGTCACCAAGTTATCCTTTCAACATGAGTTAGATTTTCCACGAATCAAACCAAAAAAAAAATTATTTGTATTAAATTAAATTCCTAATATCTAATCCCTTAGCACCATCCTTGACAAAGACGCCAAAAATGTCAGGAAATTCAATTACTTAAATTGATTTCATTAAATTATCAAGAATGGATGCTAGTAATCTTGTGATGATGCCAACAAAATATATGTAGAAGTAGGAAACTGAATCTAAGCTAAGAAAACTTGTCTTTTGTAGACAAGAAAACACTAGGCTCCCTTACAGGAGGTCCTTCCATAATGTTTCACAATACCTATCAATAATCAAAATGATCAAGTATTCCTAATGAAAACAGTAAAACATATAAACCTATCAAAAGCATTAAGATGAGTTACATAACTTAGTTGTTGTAGGAAATAAAACACTAGGTTTCCTTATACGATGTATCTTCGTAAAGTTTCATGGGACCTATCAACAATCAAGATTATATCCCAACATATAAATCTAACCAATATTCACAAATATTTAAAATGAAATAAAATTCTTCCTTGATCCATTTGGAGTGAGCTCAATTCTCCTAAGAGAAAAGTGAAAAATATTCCATAAATGCATACACTACATTAAAGAAATTTACATCTAAAACTATAGAATGAAAATTTATGTTAAAGGAAGATTTATTTTATTCCATCATAAGTTGAATGCATGCTCCAAGAGTCCCTCCTCTTAGAATGGAGGAGGCACTTCTATTTATACATAACCTTGAGATAAATAGCAACGATTTGAGAACCACAAATCTCTCCTAGATCCGAAAATGCCTCATGTGGTTACAACCATGTGCTAACACTTAGCAAGTAACATCTCTACAAATCCTCTCACAAACATATAATATCTTTGATAAGAAGTATTATAAAAACTTCCATGATCCTTCTCCATGAAGTATGCTTGAAGGAATCTCCCAAATACTCATCAAATATTCAAGGGGTTGAATAAATAATTCGAATTTTACGCTTGGTGGTCATACATGACTTTGTTTGTGTCTTCAAATACACCTACAAACATCATGAAACTCATCCCACTTTCATATATAAGTGAAAACATGTTATTTTTCCAATATTTAATCATAAATTCACTCAAAAACACTAAAACAGATACATTGGAAAATAATAAGTCTAAACCCAATGTAACCATGAAAATAGTTTAATGTAATGGTATGGGAAAGAGAAATATGCTTTAAAAGTGAATTGAAAGGTTGGTAAAAGGATGGTATTTGAACGGCCCAACAATTATAATTATATTTTATTTTATTTTTATCTTTTTTGTAATTTGACCAAGTCAAAATGTTTAATATGATAAGACAAAACATAACATTAAAACATCTTTTACATAATGGGTTGGAGAGTTCCTCTCGGCGCAATTATATTATTATTATAATATTATTAATAATATTTTAATTTTCTTTATATTTGAATACCAATACATACACACACACACACACACACATATATATATATTTTCTACGTAATGTGAGCCTTGGAATGCTTGTCACACCTAACCTGTGACATGAGTAGTTGCAACTGAGGGGCATCTAAGCCATCAAAATAACCCAAGGATCGAACCTGTCCTAGGCCACACTAGCCCTTAGCATGGATAGATTTTTTCTTACAGAGTTTCAAGTTGGTGACCTTTACACCACATAGTGCCTTAACAAAAAACACTGTCACTATCTACTCTACACGTTGTCGGCTAATAGTACTCTATAATATATTACTATCATAAAAATAAAATTTATTAGTATAATAATAATAATAACATTTTCTTCTGCTCTACGATCTTGATCTCCCCCTGATTCATATTGCTTGCTCCATTGTTCATAGAGGCCCTATGTCCATGCTTTGTTCGTTGACACCCCTTTTTTTGTGCCTCCCTTTATTATCACTCTTCTACCCTTCAATATCATTTCTACCTAATCCTTTCTCACTTTTATTTACCTCCTCTCCCTAGCTCGTTAGGCCTCCATTTGGTTAGGTGGTCAATCATGACCAATATGGACTCCCCCTCTCAGGTGGACCAGGAGATTACAAATTTTAACTCCTTAGTCTGGAATGGCCCTAATTTATAAAAGGCTTCATCCTCCCATTTCATGTAAAATATTGATGAGATCCCTAAAGTCAAGATCTCTTCCCCTCAAGATAGTCTATGTGTTCTTCAGTTGGAAAATTGTGGCCTTGTGGGACAATTTATGGGATTGTGGCCCTCTCCTATAACTCCTTCTAGTGGGTCTTGAACAACTAGATAGCCTTGATATATCGTGAAGTCATGTCATATTTTTAAGACAAGGGTTTCTTCACCTTCTTCTTTGAGAGGAAAGCATATTAGGACAAGATCTTCCATAATGTTTTTTACTTCATGGGGGCATAAGGACTTTACCTGGATCACTGGAGACCCAACTTAAATCCTAATTGTGATGTTATTTCAACTGTCCTAGTTTGGGTGAAGCTAAATCTCTCCCCCCCCCCCCCCCCCCCAACTATTTGAATGATGCCACATTCAGGAAGATTGGAAACACCCTTGGGAAATAAATTGATTGTGTTAAGCCTCATGATGAGTTATTCTCTTATGCTAGAATTATGATCAAGTCCCTCTCAAATATAAAATTTTTCATGATTATGGCCATTTCACTAGAAACTACCCTAAGAAACTAGAAGAACTTGAAGAACAAGGAAAATTGGGTGATCAATGGAAACAAGGCAAAAGGGTAAAATTTCCTCAAAAGAAACATCCCCCCTCTACCCAGCTGCACGAGAAAGCTCCTTATAAGGAATATAGGCCATTCTCCCCCAAGGAAAAATATGTTGAGATCGGGGAATTCATGAGTAAATCAATCAATGTTGGAAATTCGAGAAATAGGTATGATGTTCTTGTATAACCTAGTTGTATCTCAAGGTCTGATGGAAGGAGCTACCATGAAAAGATATAATGCAGACCCATAGCCTATGAAAGATGATTCCCCAAAAGAAGATGAAGATTTCCTCTTTCCAAGGAATGGTATGGTTGGAGCCCCATTTTCAAGTTAGATAGAAGAAAATTTGACAACAAACAAATCCATATAGAAAGGTAATCGAACGCAATGATCAAGAAGTAAAACCAATAGAGAAATAAGGATTGAAAAAAAAATATATATATCTAGACCATCATCCCACCCTAAAAAAATCAAATGGAAGACATGGAAAGTGAAATAAATAAGAGAATTAATGGCATAGCCCCGCCTAAAGGGGCCCCTCATTCCAAAATTAAATAATGATAGTTCTCTCTTGGAATTGTATAGGATTAGGGTTCGAAAAAAAAGAGATCAAAAGTGAAATCCTTAATTAGAAAATAAAGGCCCCAATTGTTCTAGTTTGAGAGACTAAACTAAAGGAACAAGAAATAAAAGCCCAATAGTTAACCCTCATACCTACTCAAGAATATATTCACAAAAAAAATTCTCCTTTCACCTAGATAAATCCCCAAGCCTAGATGGTTTCTTTGGTCATTTTTATCAGCATTTATGGGAGCTAATTAAGCGGTACCTTTACAGAATGGTAGGTTATTCCCTAAATATTTATTGCATGGATGGTGATATCAATTCATATTTCCTTGCTTTTGTTCCCAAAGAAAAAATCCCTCCTCCTTTCACAGATTCTAACCTATCCTTTTGTGCAATTTATCCTATAAAATTATATCCAAAATCCTCTTTGGAAGATTAGAACCCCTTCTCCCTGCTTTTACGTCAAAAAATCAAGGAGGATTTGCTCTAAAAATTCAAATATTTGATAACATCATTATGCTCCAGGAATCTATATTCTCCAGTAGAGCAAGAGGGGAAAAGGGAATGGCCATCGAATTAAACATGGCTAATTCCTTTTACAGATTTAGGCACAACTTTCTCTTCAAAATTTTGAGTAGATTAGGATTCAAAAACACTTTCATCCAATGGATATCTGCTTACATGATCTCTCCATGGATTCCTCCCCTTGTTAATGGTAGAGTATCTAGCTTCTTCCAAGCCACTCATGTTTTGTGTCAAGGGAATCATTTATCCCCCCTTCCTTTACATACTAATATTTGATACAATTAATAAGTGACTTGAATATGAACATAACAATGGTCACCTTCCTTGAAAATTGGAAACCATTCTCAAATTTCCAATGATACCATTTTTCTTGGGAACTCCTCAGTGATTATTTCTAGATGATTTAAATTGGTCTTGGAAAACTTCCTTACTGCTTGAAGGGGTTCAGCCAACTCAGCTAAGTCATAAATATTCACTTGGAACATTTCGATGGCTATGTGACATCAAATTTGGGTGATATTTAGATTTATCACGTTGATGGATGCAAATAATTCAAATACATGGGTATCACTAATTTTCTTAACAATCTCTCCCCCTAGAATTGGAATTCTATTTTTGAAATATCAAAACAAATTGGATTCCTAGAGATCCTGATGGCTCACATTATCCTGTAGCATCCTCTTTATTAAATATATCTTGTCAACCATCCCTTCGTACTAAGTCTTTGCTCTGTTAGCTCCTGAATATATCCTGCAAACTCTTGGGAAAGCTATTCATAAGTTCCTTCTAAAAGGAAGTAAAGTCTCTTCTAAGAAATTATAATTGATCAATTGAGCTACCATCCGCACACCCTCAGACCATGAATTTTTTGGGATTAGGGACCCAACCCTCATGAATAAGGATGTGGGAGCTAAACTCTCCTGGAAAATGAGAACAAACAAGGAATCCTAGTCGGTCTAAGTTCTCACCAAAAAATATTTGCATCCTAGTAGTGGGATTAGAATCGATCCACCCTCATATTTGAGACCCTTCTCTCCTTCTTGAAAGCTTATTTCTAGCTCATCTGGTCTGATAAAAAATCATCTCATTTGGACTCCTAGAAATGGCTCTAGAATCTGTCTTTATTTTGATTCTATCATGAATCACCCCCCTCTCCAAGAATTTGAAGCCCTCGGGATGATCCAATAACATTTAACAAGTGAGGGCACATAACTTCCAGCTCACATCTCTCAACTGAATGGTGCATGAATTTGGTCAGTATGGCGTCTTTATTAAATCCCAAACAACCTTTCTCAGCTCTCATATATGCTTAAATATAGTGTGTTGGGTTGTGCTCCCTTAAATTGTCAAACATAAGACAAGTTTAGCCATAAGTCTCATGCATATATGGTCAAATATGGTTATGAAGAATTATTTTTCTCTACCCAGGTCCCTCCTAAATAATCTATTTGGAAAAAAAATTGTTGAATAATTCCATCCCCTAACTTAATACTATCTCCTGGATCCTCATTCATAAGAAAATTCTAATCTCTAAAAATCTCAATAAAAGAGGGATTTGTGGTACATCGTGTTACCCCCTTTGCAATAACCAAGAAGAATATATCCCTTATTTGTTTTTATCTTACACCTCTCAAGTTTGGTTCGTTGCATTGAGTCCCTTGCTTATTTTTCTAAACATGTCTATTGATCTCTCTGTCTTAATCACTAGTTGGAAAAAAGAATATTTAGGTTCCTTTGTTGGAAAGATAAATATCCAATGGATTTGGATCTCTCTCCTGAAGTATATCTACTGGTATCTCTAGCTTTCCAAAAATATCTCCATCTTCAAAAAATTCTCTATCCCTCCAAAATTAACTGTTATAAAATCCCTCTCCCTATGTGTGGAATCCAATAGATTGAAATTGAAGGATCATGATCCTTCGTTGGACTACCAAGAGAGCCAATGGATGGATTTTCTCATTGATTCCATGGGCCACCTTCCCTCTTTAGTGCCCACATTCCTTTTATCTAGAAAAAATTGGAAACTTAATCTTTCAAATACTAAATTTGAAGATTGGAAAATTTTGAAAAATAAATGGATCCTCTTCTTTGATGGATCCTCTAAAAATAAGCCAAGGATGGTACGAGGGGGGGATTCTCTTAAGTATTGATGGAGCGTAGGAAGTAAAGTATTCTTGGGGGCTAGGTTGAAAAATGAGAAATATTACATAAATGTATGGGCTTCATCTTGGTCTTCAATTGGCCAAATATCATTATGTCTCTTCAACATTTATCATGGGTGACTCCCTCATTACTATCCAACGCCTTCAAATGGGCTCTTTCCCAAAGAATCACCTTCTCTCACTTCTTCTTTTAATAATTAAAAACATCCTTAAATCATACTTGCAAAAAGCTCATTTCACATCTTACATAGCCCAAACAAAGAAGCAAATATTTAGGAAAATCAAGCATGTCACCTTGAAGCAAGACAATATGAAGTTAATGGCTTGTTGGGATGGAAAGTTATCCCATGAAAACTTCTATGGATGTTACTAGCCCCACTCTTCTTATTTAGATATATGGAACAAAACACTATATGAATATTATGCTTTGAAGGATCATATATACCCCCTCATCTACCCTTGATGTTTCCCTCCCATGTAATCAATCCAATGGCTCACATATTGCGTCGGTCTCTCGTCATAATGTATGAGATAGCGATTAGTGGGTTTGAAGGTCATGTGATCATTTACTTAATGTATGTGGTGTCATATGCATCCACACTCCTCTCCACTTCCTCCTCCACCTTCATACCAATCTTCATAGATAATAGATGGGTTGAAGTTGTGAATCCCACATCGTCATCACTCCCTAAACCATGGGATCTACATTCATGACAACTGATATCATGTTTACAATGTAGGGGTTGGTTCATGAATGTTCCAATGCATGAAGAAGTGGCCTATATATTGTTTGGTGGGAATTTCCCTTCCATTAGAGGTAATTTCAACCTCAAAGTGCCCATGAAATTTTAACGTACATAATATGTAAACCAATAAAAATCCTTTAAATTTAAAAATAGGTACATGTAAATATTTTGGAGGGAAAATAAAACAAAACTACTTTTTTTAATTATACTTTTTTCTTATCTCCTTATAGGTTTACTCAAATTTCAAGTGTAAGCACTCATTGGATGTAGAATTTGGTTTTGCATCCAACAAGTACTATAATGCATACATTTGAAAATATATTAATAGGTACTCATTTGATGCGGAATTAAATTTCACACCGAATGAGTGTCTAGACTAGAAATTTGAATAAACCTATAAAGCAATAAGCCAAAAATAGAATGAAAAAAAGTAGTTTTCTTCTTTTCCCTCCAAAATTCATAGCTATTATTTTACTATTTTTCCTTAGGAGGCACTTTTAGGCTGAAATTTCCCCTAATGTCCACTCCATTTCATACGCACAACTCCTCCAAGCTTGGGAGCCTCCTTCTAGGTGGTGGTAAGACCATTCAATTATCTTCTTCAAATCGACACAAACATGGAATTCCCTTACCCTTTTATAGCCTTGGTCAATCCATTAATACTGCAAATTATTGGCATAATTTTCTTCTGGATGTGGTAGGGGATACACACATTCCAATGGAAATCAATCTAGGAGTTTTAATTGAAAGTGAAGTTGTTTCCTATTCCGAACTTAAGACTTCTCTACTACCCTGCGTGTATATTGCATATGTCCTAATGGATAGAGTTAGTCATTTGAAAGATAATTCTCCTATGAAAATATCCCTTGAGTCCCTAATCATTCACTCCCTCCAAAGCTATTTCTTAATCAACGTCTTCATTTATGTTTTAAATTTTTTCTTAAGTCTGTTTTCTTTCCCATCTCTCCCCATTGTTTTCTTTTCTGGTGTCGTGCCTTCTAGGGCCTTCTAGTCTGGGGCACCTCCCCTGTTCAATCCTCTCCTCCCTTTCTAGGTGATTTTGGATCTCTTATTAGCTTTAGCATCCATATCCTTATATAGAGAAAATATTTTCCCTCCTCTACCTTTTGTCGCCCCAAACCCCGTAACCTTTTCCCTCACCCTGCCATTGATAGTCATGATGAGAGCAGTGATCTTCGTCAACAGGGTTTTCAGCGGTATTCCAATATCCTCTTCTTGACTAAAGAATTAAAAAATATCCAAACCATGGTAAACCAACTTGAAGATGATATTGATGGGATTTGTTGCCAACTTTCAAACTTACAATGTTAAAGAAATTCAGATAGGAATCGAATCATAACTAGCAGCATCCCTAGTGGCCCCTCGAATAAGATGTCCATCGACCCTCCACCACGAGTTATGTTTGAATACTGTAAATGTATTTTATTATATTGTCAGTTATTTAGAGCCTATAGTAGTAGTAACCTTTGCATTATGCATGATCATGGTAGTAGGCAAGACATAATTTTTGAAATACCTCTAACGATATTTTTAGAAGATATTGTATCTTGGAACCAAATGTAAAATTCCCAAAGTATTTTGTTGTGACCAAGCACAAACGTAATGTCATAATTACTCATTTATGTCAAAATAATAATAATAATAACATTATTATTAATTTGTTATTTTGGGAATATTGAAAAACCCTAATGTTTCTTTCCTAATGTCTCTTCTCTCGAAAATCCTTATAAAATGATAAGGTATTTCTCGCTTTTCACTTGTGAATTTTCTTCATGTCTGTGGTGATGGGTGGAGTTTTGACTTGACATTTCAACTTATTTTCACATATTTCTTTCCAAAAAAATTTAACTCATATTAATATATAAGTTAAACATACACACACGCATATATTTAAAAAATTATGTAACAAGATTCTTCACCTCCACTTTACCATGGATATTTGTATTCTATAAATAGGCTTTGTTACAATACCATGGGTCGATACCATGGCTTACTGATTAAATATGCCCAATAAATCATAAATCATGTTCATATGACACATGTTCTTGTGATTTTTTGTTAATTAATCAATTTAATTATAATTGTAATATATAAGGTTTAGACTAGTTGGTTTATGTGGGGTTTGGTCGCCACTATGAGTGATCGATACGTCTTCCTTCCAATATAGGGATTGTCCCTAACCTAGACAAAAATAAATAATATGTGTAGAAAGGGAATAACTACTTTTCAAATCAATCTCAACCTTTCATGTGCGACTACTACTAATAATATTCTAAAATATTTACGACAATAGATACTTCTTCCATCCAATATAGGAGTTGGCCCTGACCTAGGCTCAACCTAGACAAAAATAAAAATAAATATATAATATGTGTAAAAAGGGAATAACTACTTTTCAAATAAATCTACACCTTGAAGTGCGACTACTACTAAGAATATTCTAAAATATTGATGACAAGAGGTGCTCTCTAGCGTTATGGAAAATATGTTGTAATGTCATGTAGACATTTTTGGCCCAATAAAATTACCAATTTTGTTCAAACTTCGAGTTTTGACAATCAATTTATGATAAACAAAAATTATATTCTAAAATATTTACGATAATAAATACTTCTTCCATCCAATATAGGGGTTGGCCTTGACCTAGGCTCAACCTAGAAAAAAATATAAATAAATAAATAATATGTGTAGAAAGGGAATACCTACTTTTCAAATAAATCTCAACCTTTCAAATGTGACTATTACTAAGAATATTCTAAAATATTTATGACGAGAGGTGCTCTCTAGCCACTTATGTAAAATATGTTGTAATGTCATGTAGACATTTTTGGCTCAATCAAATTACCAATTGTTTTCAAACTTCAAGTATTGACAATAAATGTATGATAAACTAAAATTATGATTTTGTGGATGTTTCGAATCCCAAAGAGGATCCATCATAAAGACAATGCTTGATGAAATAAAAATTAATGTGGATGAAGGAGGAATAAATAGTAAATGATAATATTATTAATATCATTAAATTATTAATAATATTAATTATATTAATGTAAACTATATAGATATAATAATAATTTAATGAATATTAAATATTATTATTAAAACAAAATGTAAATGGTAAATAAGTTCAAAACTAGAAAAACCTAAAAAGATGAAATTAAATGGAGTTGTCTTTAATTATTCTTTTGGGAGTTTCCTGTGCTAGAATAAAATTTTGAGGTAAAATCTTGACTTGTGTTATTTAAAATGGTTTTTTATTGTATAAATGAATTCAACACCCTAAAAAACTCTTAGGACATTGCTAAAATTTAGAGAAAATCCACTTGAAAATCTTTCAAAAAAATTTCACTAAAAATAACTCAAAAATAAATTAGATAAAATTAAAATAATATCATTAAACTATTAAATTAAAATAATATCATTCCTAACATTAATTTAATATTCATTATATTATTATTATTATAATTAATGTGGGTTACAATAATATAATTAATATTATTAGTTATATTAAATTAATATTATTATAACTAATTTTATTATCAATGAAAATTATTCGTAACTTATTTAATTTTATTTAATAGTTTAATGATATTATTTTAATTTTATCATTTTAGGTTTTTCTAGTTTTTAACTTATTTACCATTTATATTTTGTTTTAATAATAATATTTAATATTCATTAAACTATTATTGTATTTAATATAGTTTACATTAATATAATTAATATTATTAGTTATATTAAATTAATATTATTATAACTAATTTTATTATCAATGAAAATTATTCGTAACTTATTTAATTTAATTTAATAGTTTAATGATATTATTTTAACTTTAACATTTTAGGTTTTTCTAGTTTTTAACTTATTTACCATTTATATTTTGTTTTAATAATAATATTTAATATTCATTAAACTATTATTGTATTTAATATAGTTTACATTAATATAATTAATTGTGACAGCCTCATTAAGAGTTAATTAGTATGAATAAGCCGAAAAGACAATTTGTTTATTTTTATTATTTGTTCACTTTATTTTGGTAAAAGAAACTCAAAAACACCATTTTACTTTGAATTACTGAGTTAGAAAATGAAAAGGGAATCTCTTAAACTGTTGGTAAAGTTTCTAAGAATAGGGGTGGTTGGGAACAGTTGGAAGAAAGTTACCTACCCTCCAGGGATAAAAGAAAATCCCAGGAGAGGGATAGGGGTTCTGTGAGTTTCTGGAAAAAGGGTAAGTTGAAGTAATCTCTAGAGCTAGGTGAAAGACCAGTGGAGAATAGTTTTTGCAAACCATATTGCTAGAATTGTCTGTCTGTGGCTGGATTGGCCATCCAGAGGTCACAACAGAAGGATTATTCTTTGTTCCCGTGGCACCGACTGATATTCTGGAGCTAGGGGGCAAGAGGAGGATGTCATTGCCTCCCTTGATGGTTGGGAGGACCACAGTTTAAGAGCTATTATTTCCTACCAGATAAGTATTATTTAAAGTTTTATGTTACTAATACTTAGAAATTGACTTGGAAAGATTTCTACAAGTAGAATTTGTGTTTAGAGACCTCACTATTAGCAATAATCAACACTCAATATGGAACTTTCTTAAAAAAAAGGTATATCCCGTGTTACTTGTGGGTTGTAAATAGTACAATAGGAGTTCTTTACAGGTATTATTTTAGATAGCCATGGTGTAAGAACTGATACCGAACCATAGTTAATCACTTTCGTTGATAAAAGAAAGGAATTAAATGCAGTAGTTGAAGTGGATATTCACGCAATAAAAGTAAGAATTGATGCATGGTAAAACCGAAAATTCTACTTAGACTTTGCAGGGTTGAAAGTAAATCAAAAACTGAACTTGTGGAGCCGAGTTTGGGTTGGAAGCCCTAACTCGCCCTTGTTCTTTAGTAACTAATTATACACGGCCATTGTGAGGTTATAGTGGGCCGGTCACCGTATATAAATATCTAGGTAAACATATAAGCATGCAAAGCAAACAAAACGTGTATAGCTGTATGAATATCGATAATTGGTCCATTAATCACCTGTATCTTAACTATTAACTGGAAAAAGAAAGTTTAACAGTGCATGAAAGGTAGAAAGAAAACGTAAACGCTGAAATTACCAGCCCAGTGCAACAGTAAGAAGCATACTGTCCATACTATTATGTTATTGAACCCTCTGAAGAAATTTAGATGAGACAGGCATTGTAAGCAAAAGGTTAACCATATAAATATACATTTACATACTCCCAAATTAATTCTTTGTACCAAAGGCGCGAGAAAGACCGACTTGTGAAATCCATAGGTCATATTGAAATATAGAGCACGGAAATTATAACAGAGATCCGGAAGAAGTCCTAACCAGTCTTGGCAAATTTATGTTATAAAAATATTACAAAAGCCACCGAAAGACGAACTTAAATACATTGGCAAAATAGTGTCGGAGCGTTGGAGGTTAAGGGGTTAACCGCCCTCACGACCCAGCCAATCAAAGCGACATTGTATACAAATGTTACAGCCAAAGAAAAATAAAGTGTAGAAACACAGTAGTAACGTAAACCCGGTTCTCTCTAGAAACTATCTTATCACGGAACGTTATGATAAAATCCTGAGCCCTAAGGCAAAAGGAGAAACCCTTTGCAGAATCCGCAAGGGTCGAGCTTTTAGCAGAGAACTATGAATGTATACGCCTGTTAGTGGTGTACCTGGCAAAGGAGAACACGGCTGATCAGGAAATTGTACACTTTAAGCAGAAGGAAGGGTCTCTTAAAGTAACGCCATAAACCTGTTAAAATGCAAAAGGAAACAACACGGTCAGTAGGGAAACCGCGACGAAGGAGATTAAACAAAAAAAAAAAAAACGTAGGGTATTCATGTTAAAACTGAATACAAATTCTCTTATTAAGCTCACCTGTAGGTATGTAAGTACTGGTTGGGAAATGCTGTCAAGGAAAATTGAGTTCATAAGTAGGAAGAAAATCTATATGAACCTGCGGGATAACCCTATATCGATAAAACCAAATAGAAGACTGGAGAAACTCCAGCACAGTAAAAAAAAATATAACAACAGAATGGGTTACCTTCTTGGACTTTCTCGCCCACGCATTCTTTGTGCCGAGATAAACCTCCATAGCAGTTTTCCATCTAGCACACGGTCAACCCGAGAAAGAAAGAAATTAACAGTCGATTCATAATCATCTGAGGAAGCTAGCAGCAAGGGAAAAATGGAGTTACCAGAGAAAGGAGCATAGCTTTTAAGCTGCAATCTGGACGAGGAAACCTATGGCAGCGACATTCCTCAGGCGCGCCATGCGTGGTTGAAACAACTATTGGACCAGCGAAAATCTCTGAAGAAGTCTACAGTCTCTTTTCCCTCCAATAACTCCGTGAAACTCGAGTTTGAGAGCAGTTGTCACTCAGGATAATTCCAAGGAAACCAGCTTACAGCAAATGGCGAGACGGATGTTTGCCACGTTCATTCCACCGTATGTCAAGAATTTAATCACCTCGAAAGGGGCAAAGATAATTATTGTGGATTTTAATTACCAGATCACCGTATGGTATATCCTCGGGATCATTTATCAACCCAACACGCAAACGAATTAAAACACAAAGGCAAGCATAAATGCATCCACGTCCTTGGACGAGTTGTATGATTAGTAAATAGGTACGCCAAGTTTGATAACCACACCATAAACAATAGAGTAAACAAAATACATTAATAATATGCATTGTGAGGTTGAAATTGAGTTCTGTGATTAGCATAGTGTGAATATTAAATCTGCCTGTGATCTATCAGCGAACGTGTGAACCATAGGTAAATTTTTTTTGTTTTGAGTTAATTTGAGTAATTTCTTGATTGATGTATGTGACAAGTGGTATCAAAGCCGGTTACTACACTGGCAACCTAAAGGGTCTACTAACAAAGCTGTGTGTGTATTAGTGCATTGAGGAGAACAAAAAGATATGGAAGATATAGCATCTCAATCACAACCGAACGAGACTCAAGGTCCAACAGTTAAGAACCCAGAAATGTGGGTTCAACTAACTGTGGAGCAGCACCAAAAGATGAGTAAACTGCTAGAAGAACAGCAGCAACAAACTGCGTTTCTGCTGAATACAGTACAACAGTTACAAGAGGAGATGATTAGAGTCAGGAAAGATAATGAAAAATTGTTGCAAGACCAGGAGAAGATTCTAAAGAGTATATCTGATAAAAAAAATCTTGAGATGCGACAACCCAGTGCAGAAAGAGAATTGTCGATAGAACCAGAGAATCAGCAAACCAGAAACAACACCACTAGAAGGACAGAAAAGATTTTCTCCCACAGGAGAAAAAATCGTAATTATAATGAGGTAGAGTCGGAGAATCAGTCTGAACAGCAGGATCATAAGAGGCAGAAAGTTGAACTACAGGGGGAGTTTCGTAAGATTAAGCCACCCATGTTTGATGGCGAGGCGGAAGAAGTAGCTGAAGCATGGTTAATTAACATCAATAAATATTTTCAGGTATATGAGTATAGCAGCAATCTGAAGGCCAGATTGGCCATATACCAGCTGTGAGAGAAAGCCACCTTGTGGTGGGAGGACGTAAAGAATGTTCGTAGCATTGATGAACGGGATATTACATGGGAATTATTCCAGCAGTATTTCAAAGATAAATATCTAACAGAAAGATTTTATGATGATAGGGCTAAGGAATTCCATGATCTCCAGCTGGGCCAGATGACCATGGATGAGTATGTCACGAAATTTACCTCCCTGCTATGCTATGTACCCTACCTTAGAGAGGAAAAAGACAAGGTACAGAGGTTTTTGAGCAGTTTGCCTGCTCCCATGAGGAAACGAATAGAGTTTGTTAACCCCCAAACTATGGATGAAGCTGTCCGGAAAGCACACATGTGTTACCAATAGTATAAGACCAAGGGGGATGGAGGAAAGGGTTGGCAGCCCAAGAAGAATCAAAGGACATCCTCTACTTTTAAAAGCAGTAAAAGCAACCACTTTAAAGGGGCGGGACAGAACGCTGGCAGCAAGCAGTTTAACAGGAACCATCAAAGGATCAAGTGGCCAGCTGAAGAAAAACCCACAGAAGCATCAAGCAAACCAGAGCAAGGGAAGAATTCTAAACCTCCCGTACAGTGTTGGGGTTGTCGGGAAGCACACTACTATAAGAACTGCCCACAGCGGAAAAAGAATGAAACCGTGGCAAACTTGCAGGAGGCATCAACAGTGGGGGACATGGCGCGAAACATACCACGTATAAACGTAGCCTTGGAGGATCGACAGGATGACTTCCAACCCACAATGATTGAACTGGAAGGTACTATGTTATCTAAACCTGTCTCGATTTTAGTAGATCCTGGAGCTAGTTTAAGTTATGTAAGTCCTAAACTAGTGGAGATGTGTAAGTTAAAAGAACAGAAATTTAAAAACTCATGGTTAGTTCAACTAGCCACTGGAGAAAAACACAAAGTGATTGCGAAAATTGCTGATTGCATACTGGAAGTTGCAAAACAGCAGTTGCAGGTAGACTTAAACATTCTGCCATTGGGATCGTATGATGTGTTACTAGGAATGGACTGGCTGGAAAAACACTGGACCTTAGTGGACTGTAAGGAAAATACAATTTATTATAGAGCGCTAGATGGTACGCGTAAGGAAATTAAAGGAATTAAAAAGCCTGTGCAATTACGCCCCATAACAGCGTCTCAGATGAGCAAGTGTATCCGAAAGGGATGTCAGTTGTACGCAATTCAAGTAGGGTATGCTGAATCTAAGGGAAAGGCTGCAGATATAAAAGACATTCCTGTAGTACAGGAATTCCTGGATGTATTTCCAGAAAACATTCCAGGGTTGCCACCTAAAAGAGATATTGATTTCACTATTGAATTACTACCCGGAGCCTCTCCTGTGTCAAGAGCACCTTACAGAATGAGTATACTAGAATTAACAGAGTTAAAGATGCAGTTGCAGGAGTTGTTAGATAAAGGATATATTCGCCCAAGCGTGTCACCTTGGGGAGCACCAGTCCTCTTTGTTAAAAAGAAGGATGGAACCTTACGTATGTGAATGGACTATCGACAAATCAACAAGCTGACAGTTAAGAATAAATATCCTCTACCCCTCACCTGATCGAATAAATCATCGATTCGGGGAGGTGCCAAAGTGTTCTCTAAAATAGATTTGAGGTCTGGATATCATCAGATTCGAATCAAGGATGAGGATTTTTTCAAAACAGCATTCCGCACCAGATATGGGCATTATGAATTTGTGGTATTACCCTTCAGATTGACAAATGCACCAGCAACCTTTATGAGGTTGATGAATGGCATTTTTCATCAGTTTTTAGATCACTTTGTACTGGTCTTCATAGACGACATATTGATCTACTCAAAGAGCGAGGAAGAACATAAGAAGCATCTGAGAATAGTATTGGAAATACTGAGGAAGCATCAGTTGTACGCTAAATTCAGCAAGTGCGATTTCTTTAAATCAAAAATCCAGTATTTGGGTCATGTTGTGACAGTTGAAGGAATAGTGGTGGACCCTGAAAAGATTAAAACTATCATGGAATGGCGAGTACCACAGAATGTGGCGGATATCAAATCATTTATGGGTCTGGCAGGATATTACAATCGGTTCATCGAAGGGTTTTCTAAGATTGCCTATCCTATTACATCCTTGCAAAAGAAAGGTAAACCTTTCAAATGGACGAATGAATGTCAGAACAACTTTGAGAAGCTAAAACATCTCTTAACCACAGCACCAGTACTGAAGGTTGCTGACCCCAGCAAAGACTATGTGGTGTGTACTGATGCCAGCAAGGAGGGAGTTGTTGCAGTATTAATGCAAGAAGGCAAGGTAATAGCCTACGAGTCCAGAAAATTGAGAGAACATGAAAAAAAGTACTCTGCTTATGATCTAGAACTCACAGCAGTAGTGCATGCTCTCCGAATGTGGAGGCATTATCTACTGGGCAAAAGGTTCGTACTTAAAACAATCCATAGCAGTTTGACTAACTATTTTAAGCAGGCAGATTTAAACTCTAGGAAAGCAAGGTGGAATGCCTTTTTGAGTGAATTCGACATGGACATACAACATGTTAAAGGAAAAGAAAACCGAGTTGCAGATGCCCTGAGTAGGAAATTGCATGGGATTTATGCAATGTACTACAGCCAACCTGCAAGCCAGCTCTCGGAGCAATTAAGGGAAGAAGCACGAAAGGACCCAGAATACAATTTTTTATGGCAGCAGATGGAAACGGATAAAGAGCAAGGTAAGCCATCTGAGTATGGAAGCAACGAAGAACAGATGTTAACTTTTCGCAGAAAAACCTATGTTCCTAATCGTGCAAGTCTCAAGGAGTTAATCTTGGACGAGTACCATCGCAGCAACTATGCTGGCCATCCTAGCTATCAAAAGATGCTTTCGGCAATTAGAAAGATATATGATTGGCCAGGTATGCATAGAGACATTGCAGAATATTTGAGCAAGTGTTTAGAATGCCAGCAGGTTAAAGTGGAGCATCGGCACCCAACAGGGCTACTGCAGCCCATACCCATTCCTGAATGGAAATGGGAAGTGATCTCTTTAGATTTCATCACAAGCTTACCTCGAACAAGGAAGCAGAATGATTCAATCATGGTAGTGGTGAACAAATTAAGTAAATCTGCCCATTTCATACCTATGCAATCCACTTACAAGACAGTGCAGATTGCAGACATATTCATGAGGGAAATCTTTAGGTTGCATGGCATACCTAAGACCGTAATTTCAGACCGGGATGTTAAGTTTACCTCCGCATTTTGGAAAACCTTGTTTTCAGGTTTAGGTACTCAGATACACTTCAGTACTGCTTATCACCCTCAAACTGATGGGAAGACCGAGCGGGTAAACCAAGTCTTGGAGGATATGCTGCACATGTATGTAATGCGGCAGCCAACTAAATGGGAGGATTACCTGCACCTAGTGGAATTTGCATATAACAACGGATATCAGGAATCTCTAAAAATGAGTCCCTTTGAAGCGTTGTACGGACGACAGTGTCGCACACCAATAAACTGGAGCAGTCCGGAGACAAAATTAATGTTGGGGCTAGAAATGTTGGCTGAGCTAGAAGCTGAAGTAAAAAGAATAAGGCAGAATTTGAAGGCTGCGCAAGACCAACAAAAGGTCTTTGCAGACAAGAAAAGATCTTATCGCGAATTCGGAGTGGGGGACCACGTGTATGTAAGGATTAAGCCTAAAAGAAGTACCTTAAGGTGGACTTCTTGCGCCAAGTTAGCCCCTCGTTACTGTGGACCCTTCCAAATTCTGGAAAGGGTGGGACCAGTAGCCTATAGGCTGGCTTTGCCTAGTCATATTAAAGTACACAATGTGTTCCATGTGTCCTTGTTAAAGCGTTATGTGCATGATGAAAAACATGTAATTCATTGGAAAAACATTTAGGTAGGAAGATAGAATGGAATAAGTCCTAACTGAAATATTGAATCAAAAAATTTGAATCTACTGATTCGTAATCCTGTTGTTTTCCTTTCAGGTAGAACCGGACGGAGAATTTCTGGTAGAGCCGCTACGTATACTTGATCGTAGGAAAAATGAACTCCGTAAAAGAGTAGTTTCCCAGGTGAAGGTGCAGTGGAAGCACTTTGGACCTGACGAAGCTACTTGGGAGGATGAAAAGTTTGTGCAGGAAGCCTACCCCGAACTCTTTGCAGAGATGGGCTGAAAACACCGAGGACAGTGTTACTTCCAGGGGGGGAAGATGTGACAGCCTCATTAAGAGTTAATTAGCATGAATAAGCTGAAAAGACAATTTGTTTATTTTTATTATTTGTTCACTTTATTTTGATAAAAGAAACTCAAAAATACCATTTTACTTTGAATTACTGAGTTAGAAAATGAAAAGGGAATCTCTTAAACTGTTGGTAAAGTTTCTAAGAATAGGGGTGGTTGGGAACAGTTAGAAGATAGTTACCTACCCTCTAGGGATAAAAGAAAATCCCAGGAGAGGGATAGGGGTTCTGTGAGTTTCTGGAAAAAGGGTAAGTTGAAGTAATCTCTAGAGTTGGGTGAAAGACCAGTGGAGAATAGTTTCTGCAAACCGTATTGCCAGAATTGTCTGTCTATGGCTGGATTGGCCATCTAGAGGACACAACAGAAGGATTATTCTTTGTTCTCGTGGCACCGACTGATATTCTGGAGCTAGGGGGCAATAGGAGGACGTCATTGCCTCCCTTGATGGTTGGGAGGACCATAGTTTAAGAGCTATTATTTCCTACCATATAAGTATTATTTAAAGTTTTATGTTACTAATACTTAGAAATTGACTTGGAAAGATTTCTGCAAGTAGAATTTGTAAGCGAGAATGTTATTATGGTATCTGTCCAGTAATAATTAAATAGTCTGAAGTGTATTACTGTGGAAATTAAACTTTTCTATTATGTGAAATAATTTCGACATAGACAGTAGCAGAAATATGAAGAAAAAGGTATATCCTGTCTTATTCTAGGGTTGTAAAGAAGAGTACAATAGGAGTTCTTTACAGGTATTATTTTAGATAGCCATGGTGTGAGAACTGATACCGAACCATAGTTAATCACTTTCGTTGATAAAAGAAAGGAATGAAATGCAGTAGTTGAAGTGGATATTCACGCAATAAAAGTAAGAATTGATGCATGGTCAAACCGAAAATTCTACTTAGACTTTGCCGGGTTGAAAGTAAATCAAAAACTGAACTTGTGGAGCCGAGTTTGGGTTGGAAGCCCTAACTCGCCCCTGTTCTTTAGTAACTAATTATACACGGCCATTGTGAGGTTATAGTGGGCCGGTCACCGTATATAAATATCTAGGTAAACATATAAGCATGCAAAGCAAAAAAAACGTGTATAGCTGTATGAATATCGATAACTGGTCCATTAATCACCTTTATCCTAACTATTAACTGGAAAAAGAAAGTTTAACAGTGCATGAAAGGTAGAAAGAAAACGTAAACGCTGAAATTACCAGCCCAGTGCAACAGTAAGAAGCATACTGTCCATACTATTATGTTATCGAACCCTCTGAAGAAATTTAGATGAGTCAGGCATTGTAAGCAAAAGGTTAACCATATAAATATACATTTACATACTGCCAAATTAATTCTTTGCACCAAAGGCGTGAGAAAGACCGACTTGCGAAATACATAGGTCGTATTGAAATATAGAGCACGGAAATTATAACAGAGATCCGGAAGAAGTCCTAACCAGTCTTGGCAAATTTATGTTATAAAAAAATTACAAAAGCCACCGAAAGACGAACTTAAATACATTGGCAAAATAGTGTCAGAGTGTCGGAGGTTAAGGGGTTAGCCGCCCTCACGACCCGACCAATCAAAGCGACATTGTATACAAATGTTACAGCAAAAGAAAAATAAAGTGTAGAAACACAGTAGTAACGTAAACCCAGTTCTCTCTAGAAACTATCTTATCACGGAACGTTATGATAAAATCCTGAGCCCTAAGGCAAAAGGAGAAACCCTTTGCAGAATCCGCAAGGGTCGAGCTTTTAGCAAAGAAATATGAACGTATATGCCTGTTAGTGGTGTACCTGGCAAAGGAGAACACGGCTGATCAGGAAATTGTACACTTTAAGCAGAAGGAAGGGTCTCTTAAAGTAAGGCCATAAACCTGTTAAAATGCAAAAGGAAACAACATAGTCAGTAGGGAAACCGCGACGAAGGAGATTAAACAAAAAAAAAAGAAACGTAGGGTATTCATGTTAAAACTGAATACAAATTCTCTTATTAAGCTCACCTGTAGGTATGTAAGTACCGGTTCGGAAATGCTGTCAAGGAAAATTGAGTTCATAAGTAAGAAGAAAATCTATATGAACCTGCGGGATAACCCTATATCGATAAAACCAAATAGAAGACTGGAGAAACTCCAGCATAGTAAAAAAAAATATAACAGCAGAATGGGTTACCTTCTTGGACTTTCTCGCCCACGCACTCTTTGTGCCGAGATAAACCTCCATAGTAGTTTTCCATCTAGCACACGGTCAACCCGAGAAAGAAAGAAATTAACAGTCGATTCATAATCATCTGAGGAAGCTAGCAGCAAGGGAAAAATGGAGTTACCAGAGAAAGGAGCATAGCTTTTAAGCTGCAATCTGGACGAGGAAACCTATGGCAGCGGCATTCCTCAGGCGCGCCATGCGTGGTTGAAACATCTATTGGACCAGCAAAAATCTCTGAAGAAGTCTACAGTCTCTTTTCCCTCCAATAAATATGTGAAACTCGAGTTTGAGAGTAGCTGTCACTCAGGATAATTCCAAGGAAACCAGCTTACAGCAAATGGCGAGACGGATGTTTGCCACGTTCATTCCACCGTATGTCAAGAAGTTAATCACCTCGAAAGGGGAAAAGATAATTATTGTGGATTTTAATTACCAGATCACCATATGGTATATCCTCGGGATCGTGTATCAACCCAACACGCAAACGAATTAAAACACCAAGGAAAGCATAAATGCATCCACGTCCTTGGACGAGTTGTATGATTAGTAAATAGGTACGCCAAGTTTGATAACCACACCATAAACAATAGAGTAAAAAAAATACATTAATAATATGCATTGTGAGGTTGAAATTGAGTTCTGTGATTAGCATAGTGTGAATATTAAATCTGCCCGTGCTCTATCAGCGAACGTGTGAACCATAGGTAAGTTTTTTTTGTTTTGAGTTAATTTGAGTAATTTCTTGATTGATGTATGTGACATTAATATTATTAGCTATATTCATATAAATTAATATTATTAATAATTTAATGATATTAAAAATATTATCATTTTAATGAGAGATCCAACAATTTTATTCATTTTTGCTAGTTGTTTATTTTTCATTTATTATTTATTCCTTCTTCACTTGTATGAGTTTTTCTTTCATCAACTATTGCCCTCATGATGGATTCAGGTAAGTTTTTTTTGTTTTGAGTTAATTTGAGTAATTTCTTGATTGATGTATGTGACATTAATATTATTAGCTATATTCATATAAATTAATATTATTAATAATTTAATGATATTAAAAATATTATCATTTTAATGAGAGATCCAACAATTTTATTCATTTTTTCTAGTTGTTTATTTTTCATTTATTATTTATTCCTTCTTCACTTGTATGAGTTTTTCTTTCATCAACTATTGCCCTCATGATGGATTCTCTTTGAGATTTGAAAGGTCGATAAATTTTAATATTACTGTGGATAATCTGAAATCTTCTTTTACAAAAGATAACCACAGAAGTCTGAAATATAACATAAAATATAATTGTAATGAATTATTGTAAATTATGTTGACTCTCTCAAATTTAAATAATTATAGTTATAATTTTTATACTTTTTGTTGGGAAGCTCACGTAAATTTGAATTTGAATTGGTCAAGTTACTAATGGTGTTGTTCTGTGTCTTGGTGGTAGCTTTTTAAAAATTACTATAATAATTTTTTCCATATCATATATTTTAATATGAAAATTCTATCATTATAATTTTACATTTTATTTATAGAAATTAAGCCAACCTGAATCCATCAAGAGTGGAGAGGGATCAAATATTTGAAGGTGCAAATATTTCCTCAAGTTTTGCACTCAGAAAGGAAGTTTGAAACTTGACATATTTGATCATTCTCAGTGCTTGATAGATCCAAAGTTAAAATACATCTAGGATAGTTCATCATGAATATGAACCGCACTCGTTAATTCGAAACATTTCTACATAATTTTGCGTCATGTGATTATAATTGAAAGATCTCTAGAAAATAACTATGGATCACAAAAGCCATAATTCAAACATTTCACATTACTATGATTATAAAAAAACATAAAAATTAACTAAATTAATTATTATTATTATTATTATCTGAATGGAGGCGTTTATGACTAGAAATATTTAGAAATTTGTCTTTCTTATCCATCACATAACTGAATTAATTGATGACACATTTCAAAACTCGTAGTCAATTATTTCAATTATGTAATGGATTGGGAAGACAACTTTCTATTATATATATATATATACACACACACACACACACACACGGAATGATATATATACTCCATTTTCGCAAATTAAACAACTTAAACTCCTGATTTTTAAAAATAATCAAATTTTCAACTAAATTGACTCGAAAATTTATTTGAAAAAAAAACATTTAGTTTATTAATTAGGCTACGATATATATATATATATATATATATATATATATATATATATATATATATATATATATATATATATATATCATAATCATACCTAAAGAACCTTGCACCTAAAGATATTACCTGTTTGGATCCCGTGCAGGAACCTAAGCCATCTTAAAATCGAGGGAGGTGAGGAGCGTAGCTTAGGAGCCAGGTTTAGGGGCATTAGGGAAGGCTGCATCCAGATATCTACTTGAAACGTGTACACATATTACCATAACCAACCGAGGAAAAGAATCTCAGTGCAATTGGGTGCCTGTTAAGATAAGGGGTGTATTCATTCTTCTCTTTCACATTGTTTTGAGTCCCCGTTTTGGGGTACGGTGGCGAGACAAAAGAGTGAAATAAGAACTACTACTAGTGGCTAAAGTTCAATTGCCAAGATGTATATGTGAAACCAGATGAACCTATTAAGTTCCCCTATCAAATCTTCTCTAAGGGTTGAAGTTATTGCGTTCAAATTTTTCTCTCTTTACAATATAAAGTTATAATTCAATTAATTTCCATGATTTAAGCATGGAGATTCACCCTCACTTTATCATTATAAATATTTATCCATACTTTCCATAGAGATTCTCAACTTGTAAATGGGCTTTGTTACAATATATGGCTTATCAATACCACATTTGCAAAAAACCATCACATCTCATATAACACTTCGTATATGACCTCTTTATAATTTAATCAATTTAATTAAAATGGTTGAAAAGGAATAACCACTTTAAAGATAACACTCAACCTTTGGTTTGTGGCTACTACTAAAAATACTATAAAATATTTCATGAAGGTTAAATCCATCCCCTCCACCTAATAATTATTGATAATTAAATTAAAATTCTTGGAGTCTTATTTCAAAAAAATAGGGGTGTAATTATTATGTAACTAATTACATATTTGTTTGCATAAGGATTTAAAATTATATATATGGTATACGAATAACTATTTTAGATCCATCTTAACTCTGGATCTATCAAGCATCAAGAGGGATCAAATCTCTCATGGTGCAAATATATTTTTTGAGTGAAAAACATAAGGAAATGTTTGCAAGTCCAGATTATTTGATCCCTCTTAATCCTTAATATATCTAGTGTTAAGATGGATCTAAGTTGGTTTCATATATATAAGCTAGGTAATTAAGACAAACTATTTGAAGCTCTGTTGTTAGACAATAAAACCTAATAAGCTCCTCTATTATATCGTAAAACACATTAAGAATATATACCTCAATCTTTGCAGGAGTCGATGATATTAACTATCTTTGGTTTAAAATTTAATTTTTAATGTTATCATTTGATCTCCTTAATAAAACTCAATAAACATTGTATCTAAACTTAAGTTGTTATGAACATTTGACAGACATATTCCAATAAATTTTAAAACAGACAAACAAATATAAAAAAAATGTAGGACTGCATGCACTAGATTTTATTTTTTCCTTATTGTGTTTCTCTTTACACTTAAGAGTAAAATTTCAATCATATAAAATAAAATGAAAAACATGCAAAACAACCTCGAAAAATATACTCTTTGAAGGCTATGTTGCCAAGTGAGCTACATTCAAAGGTTATGTAGCCTAACTAAAATTTCAATGATATAAAATAAAATGAAAAACATGCAAAACAACCTCGAAAGATATACTCTTTGAAAGCTGTTTTTCCCAAGTTCTACTTGGAAGACATGCATATTCAAAGCTATAATTTTCATGTAGTGTGCTTTTATTGAGCGGTTCTCTTTTCCAAATCATATATGGAAATTGTTCAAGGTTATGATATTTGTTGTGGAAATTAGGATTTATTTTGATATAGCTAAAAACTTTTTATGGCAATGAATGTCTCACATAAGAGAAGAATACCTTTAAATTGGATAAATTAGAGAAGAATACAATGGGAAAAACCATGGGTTGTGAAAACCTGGAGCCCAAAAACATTCATTCGTAAATTCACTATTTTATCTCTATTTTTTTAATTTTCAATTATTAATTTATTTTTATTTTTTATGTACTTTTACCATTGTAGAAGAATACCATGGGAAAACCATGGGCTGTGAAAACCTTAAAACCTCCATCCATAAATTTAGTATTTTATCTCAATTTTATTAAAATTATTAATTCAAACAAAACTTTTCCACATAGATCACATCAATTGTTGGATCAACACATTTTGAACCTCTACTGAAGTTCATCATCAATAAAAGGATGGAAAGTGAGATCAAAAGAGCACATAATTATAGTAAAGATGCAAAGGTAAATTTCAAACGACTATGAAATCAAATAATAATACAATAAATTGGAACAATATATATTATATTAAAATAAACAATAAAATTAAAAAGGAAACATCTAGAAAAAAATTCCAATATTTTGATTTAGAAATATTAATAATAATAGAATTTTTTTCTACATGTTTCTTTTTTAATTTATGTTGGAATCAAAATTGTCATTAGACCAAAACCTGTAGGTGTTAGTTTCTACTACAATTGCCAAATTTGGGATCCACGAGAGGCGGTTAGTCCATGTCGTGAAACACATGGGAGCGTTGAACCCAATGCCTAACAATCTCCTCCCGCCGTGAGCCAAGTGAGTCTTGAACTCGAGACCTGTCTCTATGATACCACTTGTTGGAATCATTATTGGCATTAGACCAAAACCTGTCGGTGTTAGTCTCAACTACAATTGCCAGAGTTAGGCCCCGCAAAAGGTAGTTAGTCCATGTCGTGAAACACATGGAGCGTTGAACCCAATGTCCAACATTTTATTTTTTATTTTAATATAATATATAACATTCCAACTTATTATATTATTATTTTATTTCATAGTCATTTGGAATTTACCATTACATATCTATTATAACTATGTGGCCTATTGATCTCACTTTCCATCCTCTTCTTGGTGATGAACCTTAGTAGGGGTTCCAAATGCATCGATCAAAAACTTATGTGATCTATCCGGAAGAGTTTTTCTTGATAATCATGAATAACTAAGGCATCCATTCTGAGAAAAAAATATTAATTATAAATTTGTTATTTTATTTTATTTAAAAAAAAATAGTTTTTTAAATATAATTTGTCCATTAGAGAATAATACCATAGGAAAAACCATGGGTTGTGAACCTGAAGTCCAAATACCTTCGCAAATTTATTGTGTTGTCTTAATTTTATTTGAATTATTAATTATTATTTTATTTTTAAATTTAAATTTGATATTTTATGTAATTTGACCAAGTCAAAAATTTTATATAACATAACATACATAAACTTATGAACCCACCATTTAAAAAATATTCACATATTTAACTCATACACATCTAACATCTATCGGCTATGCATATAACACCTACACATCTACCCCACCTACACATCTACCCCATATTAGGTTGTCGATAGCCTCTGGATACAATAATGAATCTCAATAATGAGCCTCTTTTAAAAATTGTGGTTTTGGTTTTCCATAATAATAATAAAAAGATTTAGATATATCTCTCCTTTGTAATGCTTAATAAATTTTCACTCTAACATGTTTGGAAATGGGTATGTAATTAACTAGATATTTGTTTATAGAAGGAATTAAGGTCATATAGATATATATAGGGCTATGTAATTAACTAGTAACTTGTTTGTAAAAGGAATTATGGTTATATAGATAGTATGCTAATGATAATGAATTTTAATAATGATTATGTTTTGCAAATATTTGGAATCGGTTCTCTATATTGAATAAAAAAGTAAAATTAGATCTATCTCTCCATTGTAATTGTTGGACACTTAATCCTCAACGGGTAGTTGTGGAAGGCGAATGGACTAATGGAGTCCAAGGGACCACTTGGAATGGGAATCCAAGGGCCACACCAATGTAATATAAATTTACATCTATGGTGAATAATAACTCATCTCACGCTTATCTTTTTGTTTATGTATGTTTACTCTTTCCCTATGTGTGTGTAACATGCATGTGTTTAACATGGTATCAGAGCACAGTTGGTCCTACTCAGAAATTTGATTTTCCTGAGTGCTATTTCTTTGAGATGTTAGAATTGTATCTATTATAACTTTCCACAGATATAGCTATGGCCTGACATAACGTTCCTTCTGGTCGTAAGTGACATTTAATAACTCCTATAATTTCTGCTTGTCAGTCCTGATGCTCGTAAAAGTTGGTAGGTGATAGTTGTTGGGTGCAGTTACCACTCTATCTCTATCAGTAACGTTTCCACCTAGCTCTTTAGGGACCCTTGAAAGAAACCCTAAATACATGCATTAATATCTGTCAGAACTCCTTTTTCGTAATCTTGCCTCCACCGTCGTTGCTCCTGCTCCCTCCCCGTCACCTCTTCTCCACTCGACAACCCTCAAGTTTTACGGTTTGACCATCCGGCGCATTACTTCTTTTGAATTCCTCCAAGCATTCTCGTTGGGCCTCACTCACGTTGCTTGCCCTTAAACGATGCATTTTTTCTCTGCATATAAACTTTTCTGAGCGTTCTACCTACATACCTAACGCACCTGACTACTACTCGACCATTTTTCTTTGGCTGGTCAGACCTGTATGCCAAGTAACGTTCCTTCTACGCATCACCTTCCCACCACACTCCAACTTCTAGACTTCACTTCCACTCCAAAAAATGGATCATTCGACAAAGAAAGCATATCAGACTTCCGTGAAAAATGTGATCACCTAATTATCATTCACTGGAAAATCTTATGTATCATTCCAATGGCCAGCCATGGATGCAGTTTTCGATTTAGTAGTTCTGTTCTGAATTATTTTTTTAGATAGGAGAAGAGATTGGGTTCTGGGCTCCTCTTGCCTTTCGCTGTACTATTAATTATTGTGCTTTATGCACATTATAATATTTTTAATGCTAATACCATGAAAATTATCAACTGGCATTATCGGCCCTGAGAGGAGATACACATCGTCGGGGAAGGAGAAATTATGTAGACAATCAGCGCGAAATGTAACGCCCCCTTCATTCTTGTTGACAATACTCACATCCAAGATACTGACAATATCTATGAGGGCCTGCCTCTCAAAATAACTTCATTGGATAATTTTCCTTATACAGTATAGGTGCAGTCAACGTTTGTATATATTTGCAGAATAACGACGCTATCAGATTAAAATTCTTCGTGGGTCGGATAACTGTTCAGAGTAGTAAAGTATATTAAGCACCCGAGACCAATCCCTTGTTTCCTGTAGTGGCTGAATAACAGAGGTTCCAGTTTGCGTGGAAAGACCAATAATCCTACAGGTAGAAATTCTTATTTCCAAAGATCAAGACTTCAAAGAATATCATTTCTAAGATCGAAATTTTTGGTGGCCAACATATTTCACAAAGGAATGTGTGTTTGTTTGGTGGGTTGTGAAAATATCACTGCTAGGAATTGATATTGGTGCTATGGGGCAGAAATCCCTCTCTGGTTGGGGCGGTGGCCTTATTTATGTTTGCTAGATTTATTTTGATGAGAGACTAAACCATTATCTGCGCAAGACAGAGTTTTCTTCCTCCTCATCGATTGCGCAGGTGTCTCCTGTAGCAAAGACACGAGCTTCAAAGTGGGACGCTTTCATTTGGGTGGTTGTTCAATCTCTCTTATCTGCTTACCATATATTCATATTTCAAGTTGAGAAAAATACTGTTTATGTTGGTGCTTATTTATCTTTTGTAGGACTGAGATAAATGTCATATTGTTTACAAATGATTGTGATATGCATTAAGCCAATTATATGAGTGTTGATGGTACAACCTGTATGTTGGTCCTTATCTATGTGTATTCTATGAAGTCGTAAATATGGTGAATTAATCACCAAATATCATTGGTGCATGAATTTGGTTTGTTGGTTAATGCATTGAAGTGCAGCTGGGTAGAGCACCAGTTTATTTAATTTTGGGAGTGCATTCAACAATTTAAATTATTGGAAAATGGTTCCTATTTGTGGATTAGTAGAGCTATTAAACAATGTGATACTATCTACTATGGATAATACAGTCAGAATAAACAAGGATTTTCTCACTGATATCCATAATTGTTTACATGATGCACATGAAAATATCAAGTTTCTGCAGCTTGAATCTCAGCTATAGCAAGAGGAATTACAGAAACGAAGTAATCATTCTGAACCTGTTTCTGTTCAGAAAATTGAGAGGGACTCCCATCAGCAACAAGAATATAAAGTTGAGGTTGGTCCACATTCAGTACCCATTTCAGGAGCAGATGTGCAGAAAGATGCAGAGATGCAACATGCACCTCCCAAGCGCATCATCAGACCTTGGGAAGAGCTTGTCCATAACAAGCACAGAACAGGTCTTGGATATGACAAGGAGTTGTCCTTTCATATTCCGGACTAGTCCAAGCCTATTAAATTTCAGAGTGCCGGATTCCTTTATGACAGTTCACATTCAAATGTTCCAGATCCTGCTCCTCTTCCAAAGTAGCAACAACAGATTGTAAAATGCCAACACCGTGATCGCGTTGGCCATATGAAATATCATTATTTTGATCTTCACCCATGCAAGTATTGTGGTTGGCACACCCACTCTTCACACAGATGCTTCAGAAACAAGCCTCGTACAAGAACAAAGTTTCATCTTGGATGGATCGCTTCTTGGAAATGGGCATCAACAACCAAGAACATGTTTAAGTCACATGTCAGAACTTGTTCTAGAATATTGAACAATATTGCAGTTAAGTTTTCACCGTCATCTCACCTTGTACCTGACAAGGGGGGAAATGGTGATCATCTACAAGCTTCAAAGCCACATCAAGCGAGCATGAGCCACAATTTTTCGTTCCAGATTCAGAGTTGTAGCCAGAGACACATCAGTTCAAGCGAGCCTGAACCACAACTTGTCATTCCAGATTCAGAGTTGTAGCCAAAGACACGGATGCTCATGATCATTCCTTTGGTTCGTGGATAGCCTTAAACCATCTATGCGAGGTTGATATTCTTCCTCTTCAAATAATTCGGATCACTTCCTCTAGCAGAAGACTTCAGCTTCTTGCTAGCTTTGGTAGAGTTCCGGGAAATGCATTAAGCATTCCAGTGTTGGTGGTCATCCTTAAACCATCACAGGTTGTAGACCTCCCTTCTTCTAGGTTGAAGGTCTCCCTCTTCAAATATGAGGGACACTTCCTCTAGCAGAAGCCCTCAACTTCTTGCCAGATTTAGAAGAGTTCCAGGAACTGCAATAAGCGTTGTGTTCCAGTGTTGGTGGTCATCCTTAAACCACCTCTTTATGCCAACATTTCAAAGATTTGATTCAGCCTAAGTTTTTTCATGCATACTTTGCATATTTTTATTACAACTCTCTTCTTGGACTCACACATGACCCGTCGGATTAAGGGGAGGAATGTTGGACACCTAATCCTCAACGGGTAGGTGTGGAAGGCGAATGGACTAATGGAGTTCAAGAGACCACTTGGAATGGGAATCCAAGGGTCACACCAATGTAAGATAAATGTACATCTATGGTGAATAATAACTCATCTCACACTTATCTTTTTGTTTATGTGTGTTTACTCTTTCCCTATGTGTGTATACGATGCGTGTGTTTAACAGTAATTCTTAAGAACTTTTCATTCAAACATGCTTGGAAAGGGCTAGAGTTTGAATATATGTTTTGAAGTTTCACATTCAATATATTAAAATACTTTTTTTATTATTCAAAGTCGATAATTAGTGGGGAACAGATTCATCTCTATGACAAGTGAGGTTCATGTCATATGACAACCTCTCTCTTTGATATGTATCTCCCTCTCTTTGAAATGTACCTAAATAATCATAATTAGCACCAATATTTCTCTTCCCCATTTTGAATGATAAACTTTATTTAGATGTAAATAAAACAATTAATTACTATCTAACTCATTAAAGATAGAATATATTAATATTATTAATTTAATTTAATTTTTTAATAAAATTAAAGCTATTTTAAAATTTATTTTGAATTTGATAATATAAATATATTTCTAATTATTTAATTTAAAATGGATATTGAATGAAATAGTTGTTATTAGTTTAGAAATAATGATTTTTGATATTCAATTTTAACATTAAATTTAATAAATTTTAATACACATTTAAAAGCAAATCCATTTATTTATAGTAAGTATATTCAATCCTATCACACTGAATCAATTTATGTGTTAATTTCACATTTTAAAGAATCAATTTATGTGTCAATTTCATATTTTAAAGATTAATACAAGTTGGAGCAGCATGCATATTATATGTATTTGTTGCGTTCAAGTGTATAATTTAAACATGATAAATAGATTCAACAATTTGGTTAAAAAGTTTATTTAAACATAGTAAATACATGCAACAATTTAGTCAACAATTTTACCTCTAATTTTTAGTAAATAATCAATATATATAATCTTTAAACTTTTAAAAACAAGAACATAAAATCTTCTAAAATATTCTGTTATATACATTTAAAAATCAATTATAACAATACTTAACCAAAACAAAGTTATATATTTTAATACATTATTCATAAACTTTATTCCATAAATCGTCTATTAATTATTACAAATCATTCAATACATTTCTCTTATTTTTAAATTAGAGATCATTGATTCTCTTTAACTTTCCTTTCTGCTACTTCAAAAATATAATTTATTATTTTATTTATTAAAAAATATAAATAAATAATCTATTAGTATAATGGTTATAAACACATAATTCTTTATCATATAATTTATTTAATAAAAAATATTTATATAAAAATAAAAGTTAATATGTAATAAGTTTAAAATTATTTAAATTTATTTTAAATTAAAAAATAAAAATAAGTTTATATCAAGTTGTTCAAACACAACCTGGAAATGCGCATGCAGAGCGATGAGTAGATTCGGTGGCCATTGCGTTGGTCAGCTGATATTTTAATTTTCAAGGTGTAAACCCTATTTTCTTTTCATCATTATTCCTTTGTCCTTATGGAATTGGTTTGCTATAATTTTGTTTTTGTATTTGCGTTTTGTTTATTTTAAATTAAAACTTTTACAATTTTTAACAAAATAAACCTTTATAATTTTAATTTTATTAATATTGGATGAATGTAAAAATTTAATTTTATAATAAAATAAAAATTAATATTTGCAATTAAAGATTTTTAAATAAATCAAAATATAAAAAGTATTATAAAATAAATACATAAATATGAAATATATTATGAAACTTTTTTTATGTTTATTATAAATTAAAATTTATCAATATTTATAATAACAATAAATATATAAACAATTAAATAAAATAACAATAAAAAAAATTATATAACTATGCTAATTAAATAATATGAAATAAGCATGAAAACCAAGAATTCTTGGAAACTGCCAATGTGATTTTACAGAACACGTTGATTTATTTTCCTTTATACTGTAAGATGAGCTTCATGTAGTTAATTCGACTCAAAACTTTACTATAAAAAACAATACAGTAGATGTAGCTGAGTTGGAAAATTAAAAGAAAAAAAAATATATATATCCGACAAAAATTAAAAATAAATTTTGGATTTAATTTCATTTCTACTGTGGATATTAGAGAAACTGCATCCCCAATAAGCCATGCCGATTTCATTAGAAGATCCCTCCTTCATGACGAGCACGGCCATGGGGATTTAATCAGAAGAAGATCCTTCATTGATGGGCACACTCATGGTGGAGCAGTACTATTAAATTGAAGTCCAACGGTCCGTCGTTTACCCACATCTTCAAGTCGGTATTTCTGGTAAATTTAAGTGGTTAAAGGTGTTGGAAAATAATTTAATTGAAGATTTTGGGAATATGAAATTTGTATTTAAAGAGAAGGGTTAAAAAATTGACTTTCCTCTCGATGGTTAGATTTCAGGATATTATTAAAATCTGTTGAAGTTGTAGATTGCAAAATTTGTGATTAGAAGAAATATCAAATAATTAATCTTTTCTTGATAATCAAATTCCAGAATATTCCTAAAATTTGTAAAATTTGTAATACTCATTCGTTATCAATAATTAGGTAGATAGGCCTATTCTTTTGAATCAGTACGCTTTTGAATTTCGTTAACACTTCTTGTCTCGAGCTGACATCTGTGCACAAATGTTAAGCCCACCTTTCTTCTCTCTCTTTGACATTTGTCTGCACCATTTTTACAACAGTTTCAACAAGCATCTGTTTGAATTCTTCATGCCATTTATGGCTGTGAACATGAATCTTAGATTAGCATGGCCCCTGCGCAAGGATGACACGCACAAATCAAGAAATGGTCCAAATTTTTTTAAGTAAATGGAGCTCTTAATAGGTTAATAGGTGAAACCAACAATGAAAAAAAGTTTATGTTTGCATTGGTCTCTATCTATATAGAATGATTGATCTGCCAGTGACGAACTGCGCTCCCCTTTTCGAATCTCAATTGGCACTAGAGTGACACGCTATACCATAACATAAGTACATGATAAGAAAATTAAGTATATGATAGGAAAAGTGATTAACATGCCGCCCTACAGATGGCAGTCCTTGGTGTATAAAATAATGTTATCATCCACCATATATAATAATGAAAAATATAAATAAACATTAAATTTAGTGTAATAAGATTGTAAAAGTTGTATGGTAAGCATTTCAGGCTTGCATGTAGCCCACTTGTTTTTTTTTTTTTTTGGCAATCCCACGCGGCCCAGCATGACATCACCTGTAGCTCGTCCATCCATATATTTCCTTGCCCTTGGTGGGTGTTTTGGCATTAAATGCTTATCTGAACGCATGAGAAAGGTTAGGAAAACAGGATTTGAGATAGATAAGCGCAGGAGAAATGTAAACACCCTCTTAGTCATTAACAATGATTAAATTTTGTTAACTAATTATGAGTTAATTGTGACTACTGTTATGTGGAATTTCTGAATAAAACAATTTTGATGAGAAATAAAAATTACTGAGAAATTAGTTTCTTGTGTAAAAATTTATGGTAAAGTAAAAACAAGAACCTGTAGTTGTTGGAACAGAAAAGAAACAGTTAGAGAGTTCTCCACAGAAACTGTGGAATAAGTAGAACATTCCAAGAGAGTTTTGGGGTTCTGGAAAAAAGGAAAAAAACTCTGCCCTTCTGGAAAACAATTACCAGATCAGAGGGTTAGCTGGGTTGGAGACTGGACCGGACTGTCCCGAGTCTCCCCAGAGTTCTGTTTCACTGGAGTTGGAGGGCGGGACCGGATTGTCCAAAACATCTCCTCCAGTTTTATCACAGCGATAAATCTACAGGCTTGAAGCTCGGAGGGAAACTGGGCATGTAGTTGCCAGTTTAAGGTTGGGAGGAAACAGGCATCTACGACCATCTAACAAAACAGATGAGTTTTCTATTACAGAAATTGATGGCAGTGATATTTATTCCTGTATTTTAATCTAGAAATAAATTGCTAAGTTGATACAGATAGACTGGTTTCAATGCATAGAGAAAAACAGAAAATAAAGTAAAGAAAAACAGAGAATATCTCTATGTACAATACAGATACGAAACATAGCAGTGATATTTATTTCTGCATTCTAAACAAAAAAATGAGTTGTTAAATAATGTAGATAGACTTGTTCCATTGTGTAGAGAAAACAGAGATAAAGTAATGAAAGACAGTAAATTTCTTTAGGTACAGTACAGTTACAAAGTATATAGTATGATTCTCGTAACGAATAAAGACAAAGCCAAAACCTAGAGATTTAACGACGAACAGATATAGCGCAGAGGAAATTTAGATTATCATATTACGCACATTAAAACCTAGCTGACAGATTTACATATGATGTTCAGTAAACAAATAAGGAATTTAGTACACTTTACTTTCGATTTGGACAAACACGAGAACAAGCGAATATAAATGAGAACTGGCTCTGGCGTTAACCCGTAGGGCAGAAGGTTCGACCTTCCGCCCTGGGCATGTCGCCGTAGCTATGAAAAGTCTACACGGACTGAAAGATGGAAATTGCAATTTAGATGTAAAAATCATGCCGGAAATTTAAGCATTATAACCAGAGAATTCATAGAAAAACAAAAAGAGTTCAAACAGTAGTACTACACCCGTTATGCAACCTCAACGCAGAAAATATACAAGTGGAGAACCCCAAACAGGATTTCCATTGAACACATAAATCGTAACATGGGGAAAGAGTAAGAACTTTAACAACCCATTCAACATTTTGAGGAAAACAGGAAACCATTGGTCGGTCCATTCATAAACTATGGATATATATATATATATATATATATATATATATATATATATATATAATAAAAACAAGCATTTAACCCAGATGTTTAATGCAGAGCAGACTCCGCCACTGTCAAGGATTAATAGTATTAAAACAGGAAAAATAGCCATGGAAATGCTGAGACCTTCATCTTTGGAACAGTATAGTCCATAGTTAAGCAAATACAAGAATAACGGAATTAAACCCAGCACGGGTCGAACACAGATGAGTGAACCCTAACAGTAAACTCAGAGCCTCCCTAACTAAACAGTTTACGCCACTGCAACTGTGGACTATAGCATGAAAGCAATCTCCCAGAATGGAATGAGGCCGAGCCTCCAATTCATTCCTCTTTCGAGAAATCAAACCTTTGAAACGAGAGGTACCTGTGATTGGAGGCCAAGTTAAAACCCTCCTCGAAATGCCAAGGAAAACGAAAAATGGTGTCCAAGCTTCAAGAATCGAATCAAGAACAGCATACCTGCAATAGCACAGAGAGGATACAATTTGAAGCGGACAGATTAAGCAAAATAATCCGGAGAAAGGGAAAACTATGAAGAAGAGGTGCGTTATTGTACATACCTGGTGAGTGGGTTGGAGGGTATCCGCGCGAGAACGAAGAGCAGTTTCAACCTTTCCAAGAAGCTCTCGGGTATGCCATGTGAATCCTGGAGTAAACAAAATTAAAAGAAAACTGTAAGTTTCCATCCACTTAAAACTTCAAACCGACGGAAAGCATAATTTTGAAAAGGAAGAAAATCGCAGTGGAAATTACCAGAGACGACAGGAAGGATTAAACCCGTTCCATGGTAGATGCAACCAGTACCATAGCTGATTCGAACTCCACCTACAGTTGAACAAACCAACAGTTCTGCTCGGCCAGTATCAGTTGGGGCCGAGGGCTGTGGAACCCGACCAGGAAGGAAGGCAATGAGAAATGAGTCGGAAAGACGGAAGGGAGTGAAAGTCATTACTCCAACCCCAAGATCTGATCACCGTCGGATCATGGCGGATCAAGGGCGAGAAGGTATGCCAGCTGGAGAGTGCTCGGATCGAGAGAGTTCCAGCCATAACGCCATCGAAATTCTCTGTCAGCGAATTAACTATTTCACCGAACAAACCCCATTCCAAGGAGCTGAGACGCACAACCACATTTAATAGGAAGGGACGTGGCAGCCTTGGGAATTAGGACCAGGTGCATACGATATAGTTGTAAACAGTGAATACCAAAGTTATGGTGCAACAATAAACCTTTGTATCGAAAAACATTATCCGAGTTATGAAAACCAGTACAGAGTCGTAGATGAACACAGAAACCCAAACAAAGCTCCGGACATAGGTTACATGACTAGTTGAAATTTATTACGGATAAGTTAAATGGTTATGTTTACAGCAAGCTCAAGCGGGATTAACAAAGTCCTACCATTGTAAATATATATATATATATATATATATTTTATTATGGTAAGTTTGGGTAAGTTTAATAGTTTGAATGTTACAAGAAAGGTTAGGAACACAAGATCTGAGACAATGGATGGCGAATAGTATTAGCTTCTCTAAGAAGTAGTGAGGTAGTCTTGCATCATACTCTAAGCATGCAGTGTATTCTTTGGAGGTAGGAAAGGCAACAGATACACGATTAAGCAGTTAACTAACTAACAAATGCTACAGTTTACCGAGTCAAAACATTATTTTAGTTAGAAGCACTCGTTTAATCATCACAACCCCATGAGGAGAGGCTATGTTTCATCATTCCACATTTTAACCAAAGCTTGGATAACATTTGTATTCGGGGAGCAGAAGGACATTGAATCCATGAGATAGAGACTGGTTCTGGTTCTGGCATTGAAGGAGTGGGAACCAATTTTCAATTCGAATATGAATTAAGTTACCAGCGTTGGATTACGGTAATTCTAAGAAAGTAGCAGTAAGCTTGAGTTGCAGAGATGGATACAAGATGCTCATCTATGAATGAATTATGAATGATAACAAGATATTGATGTTAGCTACAGGAAAGTGTGTGGAAGCTATGGAATTGAATCACTTCGTGAGAGCAGAGGTAGACAGTGAAGAGGTCACTGCTCAACTTGCAGAGGAAGAGGCAGCTGCAAATGGTGGCTAGGACATTTTAGGTTAAAAACACCAGTACTTCGACCTTTGATCTTTTCTGGAAAAACTGTTAGTTAACGAAGCACATAACCAAGGTTATGCCTTTCTTTGTCAAAATTTAAAATTTCATGTGAAACTCATAAAATATATGATCTCCAAGTTGGCCTTGCTTTGACGTGAAAGGATTATGCCCTTTTCATTTTCTTCATCCTGCTTTAAAACCCAGTTACAACCCCACGTTAAACCTTTCATCTCAGCTATCACTTAAATGTTTTCCCTTCCACTTGCCTATAATGGAGATGTAAATCGAGTGCATTGATATATGTTTGGAAAACTTATAATACTTGTAAATAGTCTACATGGCAGTATATATTTTTTAGCTATCGACTTTTCCTAACTGTTAAAGAGCAAAATTCCACTTTAAAGACAATTACACAGTAAGAGCGACAACACATTCATAACAAATTTATACATGAATTTTTTTGAAGTAAAAAAATGCATGAGGCACATACAATACGTTTCCATATTAATGTTAAACGGTAATCTAAAGTATCATAAATCATATTAATCAGTCTCCTTATGGGACAAAGCAAAAGAGTATATATACAGGAAGCGTACATAGCAAAAAAATGTCTGGCAGACTTACCATTTAAAGCAAAAGAGTATATATATAGGAAGCGTACATAGCAAAAAATGTCTGGCATACTTACCATTTAGCTTGTTTCGTCATGCTTTTAAATGCAGATTCGGCGAATTTGGACCAACAATCTGAGAGACTTTGAGATTTTGACTACAACATGTAACTGCAGGTACAATTTTTTGAGCTTTTAAGCATCCGAGAAAACATTGTTTTCCAAATCTGCAAAAATATTTTTTGAGATTTTAAGCATCCGAGCAAACATTGTTTGCCAAATCTGCAAAAATTAAAATCTTCAAAAATCTATTGAAACCAAGATTTTGACAGGCTGAGATATAGCGTTTGAAAAATCTATAAAAATTGAAATCTTCATAAATCTAATGAAGCCATGATTTAGCATTTGACAAATCTGCAAAAATTGAAATCTCTGCAAAAATTGAAATCTTCATAAATCTAATGAAGCCAGGATTCTGGGAGGCTGAGATGTAGCGTTTGGTGGTAATGACAAGTGGAGTATGGTCATGCAAAGTGTTTAAACATGTCTCATCCATGTGTCACATATGTGTAAAGCTCACGAAACCTTGTATACATAAAGTTGTTCTCTTAATTAGTAAACATAAAACGTTTGCAAACTAATGTCAGCATTAGTTAGTTGAAACCAAAATTCTATATATCAATGGACATTTATGGTAAGTTTCAGTATGTCTTGCTTTGAGGCCAATAAGACCTCAAAGTTACATATTAGTTGAAATAATGGTTGAACAAGCTCATAGATTTACAAAAATATAAAATTAAATTGACTAACTTTGATTTATGTGCCTAGACTAATGAAAATCGAAAAAACGATTACAATAGTCCCCACATCCCTGGAGGGTGCAGGGACTAACAAGATATTTGCAGACAAATGAAAACTGAGGAGACAAATATTGAGAAAAAAACTGTTGGAATGATTGAAAATTGATTGTTATTGCTGGTCGTATATAGAAGGGCAGGCAAGGGCAACTGGAGATGCTCACCGCCCCCTGGGCGGGCGGCACGTCAAGGGCTCATTTTTTCGCCATGCAGTTGATCTAACGATTGTGAGTGGCTCCTCCATCCTCCCACGGATCGAGTTTTCAGAGAGGAATTCGTTGTTGACTTTCTGAAATTTTATGTAAGAAATCTCACGATACTCCACGAAATCTTATTTTTTACATTTACTATTTTAAATAAATTATTTAAAGCGTAACTTCTTAAATTTTGGTTGGTTTGGTGCCCAGAAGCATCTATACTTTTCCTATGTGAGGAAGTGAATGTTGCTTTAGTATGAGAAGCGTACTTGTTTCTTTACGGTGATGATCTATATTTTTTTCTTCTTTGATTTTGACTAAAAGTTTTTTTTTTTTTAATTATCTTTGCAATGAAACAATTTTATTTATAAAAATAATTTTAAATAATTAAATGTAAATACAAACTTTTAAGAAAAACAAAATATAAAACAAAGTTTTTTTTTTTTAAATTCATTTTCATTTATTTTTTTAATCTCAAAATTCTTTTTTTTAATATCTATTTCTTCCTTAATGTTTTTTTTTAACAATTAATATATTAATTTCAAAAAGTAGTGTCAATGTCATTTCTCTCTTTTTTCATTTTTAATGAACAATGTTATTTTTGCTCATTTCAAAAAGTAATGTCAATGTTATTTTTGCTATCTCTTTTTACATTTTTAATGAATAATGTTATTTTTTGTTACGAAAAGAAGATTTTTTTTTTTATAAATAGTATTCATTTTTTTTATATAGTTAATATTATTATTATCTAATTTTACTAAGACATACATACTCTATTTCTCTCTGATTTTGAACCTATTAACCTCTTAGGAGGAAACACATGCTCTTAACCATTAGGCCCATTCAAGCTATATATTATTAAGCAAGAGAGATTTAACATATTATGCAAAGTTTGAGAATGTCTAAATTAAAACATGAAAATTGACATCTCCCTTGCCTAAAACAAGAGAGATTTAACATATTATGCACATATTTAATATATTATGCATAGTATCTAATAGATTTAATATATTATGTATATGGGTAATTGAGTGGTGGACTTAATATATTATTCACATGGGTATGAGTGGTGGTAGGGGAACTTCGGTATTTTCGAATTTTAGGTTGGCTACTTTTTGGGGTTACAATTAGAAATTTCTCATCTAATTTTTAAATTTGGTCTTTCAATTTCATCAAATTAAAGTTTTTTACTAGGATTTTGACTTCTCCATGGGAATTGTCTCCATGATAGCTTTAAATTGCCAGTATAATTTTTAATATATATATACAGTATTTGCATGTAATGGGTTTGTTAGGTTTGAGTCTTACCAATGTTTGCACAAGAAATAAAACTCCTTTAAATTGAACTTCATCTCCAGCTTGGTAGACTTCTCTACGGATTTTTAGAGATATTGTACTTGTGTAAATTGTGACAAAATGTTATGCAACAATTTCAACTCACGGTGAGAAAGCGGATTGGCCCACCCTCTAATCCCTCTGACTTGAGTACAAAATAGGTTAAGGGTGAAGCCATGAGATAGCAAGAGACACTAGTAGAAAGAAAATAAGCCAATTATGTGCTGCCTTCCCTCCAGTCCCTCTTGACCAGAGGGTTGATGAAGCTTAACCATTGAAACAAAATAGATAAATGGTGAAGCCATGAGATAGCAAGAGACACTAGTAGAAAGAAAACAAGCCAATTATGTGTTGCCTTCCCTCCAATACCTCTTGACTAGAGGGTTGATGAAGCTTAAGCATTGAGCAATCTCTATATTTTTCTCTCAATTAATAGATAAGAATTTAATTATGAACTATTTGTATAATATGCAAAGTTATTATTATTATTATTAATATGACAAAAAAATAAAAAATAAAAATAAAGAGTCTAAATTTAATATAATAGTTATTATTTCAAAACAAAGTTGGTTCATGATGCATATGATTGCAAATTAAAAAAAAAATAACACAGATACACTAACCAATCTAAATTTAATATAACTATTATTATTTCAAATCAAAATATAATTATTTCTATTTCACACTTCTATCGGCTTTTCTTAACCCCTTTTAGAACAATTTCTAGTTTTAAGACTAATTATCATTAATGCAACTCAATTCTATAAAAACCCATAACTTTATTTATAATATTTATACTAAATATAACTTATTTAAAAAAACAAAACCTATAAATTGTCTAATAACCTATTTCTGTTTTTAAATACATAATACTATATATAAATTAAACAGCTAAAACTTCTTAAAACTCGTTGATGAAATCAAATTTAACCAAACCACTCTAATTACATATATCTTCTCTAGGCGGGTGAGCATAGACGCAAAGGTTAAAGGAACGGATAAGGCGCGAGGGGAATGGCACTGAAAAGACAAAGGACGAGAGGTGCAGGTGTTCGGTGGCACTGAAAAAAACAAAGGAGAAGGTTCGGTGGGGTTGATAAGTATACACAACAATTTTATTTTTCCTATAGCATATTCATGGTATATTCTCTTTTAGTCGGTGTAAAAGAAATAGGTTGAATTTCACATTAATTTTTCCCATAGCATATTCATTGTATATTTTCTTTTAGTTGGTGTAAAAGAAATAGGTTGAATTTCACATTATAATTTTTCCATAGGATATTCATTGTATATTCTCATTTAGTTGGTGTAAAAGAAATAGGTTGACATAGTTCTGTTATTGTATTTTAATTTTGACATAGAATTCCTTGCCTCCAATGGTTAGAAAGCAATTTTTCTTTTTCTTTTATAGATACAATTTTTTTTTTTCATTTTCAAAAAATTAAAAATATTTGTTAATTTTAATTTATAAAATAAAAATTAATGATTTTTGTTTAAATCAAATATTATTAATGTAATTATATAAATTAAATAGTTGATAAATATTGATAAGCATCAATTTAAGATAAACATCAAAACACGTATTTTATAAAACAATTTAAATAGGCCAAAAAAATATTTATAACTTTATTTTAAATTATTATTATTATTATTATAAAAAAAAGTAATATATGAGTTAAATATATATAATTTTAAAGAATATGTAAAAAGAAATTTAATCATGGAGATTCATTCTACTTTATCATGAAAATTTCTAATTTATAAATAGCTCTTGTTATAATACATGGGTTATCAATACCATATGCCCAATATGACGTGTTAATAGACATTTTATTTAATTAATTAATTTAAAGATAAATCTTAACCTTTAATTTATGAATATTATTATGAATATTTAAGCAAGTTCCATAAAAAATAAATCTCTACCTTCTATATAAAAATTACCAATAAATAAATTAAATTTATAGAAATTATATTCTAAAATATACATACCTACCGATCAAGTAATTATATGCATTCCATCTTTGATTTTGTTTTGGGTTTGCCAACCATGAGTTATAATGAAAGTTTACAAAATTTATTATGTCATGGCTTTTTTCCTATTTATTATTTTTATTTTCATGTGTGGTGTATGATAAACATAAAGTTAAGATATATTGAACATTTATTTTCATAATTTTTGTTATTATGAAATAGAATTTGATTTTATGTGAATTATGTTTTTAGGTTTAAAAAGGATTGCTTTCACCTAGTCTTGATGTTGAACCATACTTGTTGTGGTTCGAAACGAGTCCACCATGTTCCATTGCTATTACCTAAAAAAATTTACAATTTGTATAATGGATCATAGAAGCTTATATTCTAAAAATAGAGATTGTTAAATTAAATTATATATAAACAGCATTTTTCAAAGTTATTGCATTAAGATAATGTGTTTATTTCCAAAGAGATTAATGAAATGAATAATGAGTAGTTTAGTTTGTTTAAGATGAAATGGATAGCTTGCTTGATGTTTCTATTGATAGCTTTTTTGGTGTGTCTAATATGAAATGGATAGTGTTACCCCAGGGTAACTACATTAAGACACACCTCCAAGGGTGTATGTTGCTACCCTTGATGAAGATCGTTTGCTTACACCTGATTTTCACTCATCCAAACATCTCACTCATATTCTCTTTCAAATACTTATGTTAATCAAAGATCCTATCCTCCTCAACATAGATGGAAAATGAAATTATGTGAATGTGACTATTTGATTTACACATATGCATATTGGATGGTGTTATGGCTTTTAGTGAGTGGTGATATTGGTATTTACTGAAAGGGGACCTAACAACACTTCATACTCTTCTATTTTATTTATTTTTATTATCATAATGTATGGGACATAATATTCTCATAGAAGTATGTCATCTCCCATGGTCATTTTTTGTTACCGAGTGATTTGTTGGGGTAGTGCTCCATGTCCCCTCCATAGATAATACTTTCCAAAGTATATCTTCATCTCCATTCCATTCATGAAAAAGGAGTTGTCATATTTCATTCTATAACATGCCTAGATCTATGTGTAGGTCATGCTACTACTAAAAACAACCTCTTCTACTAATTAAAAATATGAAATATTAAAAACATTAAACTTTCCCTGCTTGAATGTTGTGGGTAATTCATGCTATTTATCTTTAAATGTTGTTGTACGTTTAGATTAGTTGCATATAGGTAAATCTAAACGTACAACAACATATAAATATATAGAGCATGAATTAACCAGAACGTTCAACCATGGAATATTTTTATGAATGAAAAATGATTTTGAAGTATAGAAATCTTCGAAATTATTGCTTGTACTTAATATGCAAAGTGATATCTTCATCGCCATTCCATTCATGAAAAAGGATTTGTCATATTTCATGCTATAACATGCATATATCTATGTGTAGGTCATGCTACTACTAAAAACAACCTCGTATACTAATTAAAAATGTGAAATATTAACAACATTAAACTTTCCATGCTTGAATGTTGTGGTTAATTCATGCTCTTTATGTTTAAATGTTGTTGTATGTTTATATTAGTTGCATATAGGTAAATCTAAACATACAATAACATATAAATATATAGAACATGAATTAACCAGAAAATTCAACCATGGAATATTTTATGAATGAAAAATAATTTTGAAGTATAGAAATCTTTGAAATTATTGCTTTTACTTAATATGAAAAGTGTAAAATGTTTGGAAATATTTTTTTAAATAAAAACAAATTCCTAAGGATTTTATATAGTTCTATAAAAATTTGACAATTTGTAAAAAATAATTCTATCTTATAGCATTTCTTTTAATGGAAATTAATAAATACATTTTTTGGGAAAAACATGGAAAATTAGCTTGCAAGTGAAATTTAGCCCCTCAAATTTTCCCCACATTCAAGCATCTCAAGATAACATTCAAATTGCAAATCAAAATATCAAGAAAATACTTTCTTTAAAATTAATTCAAAACCACCTGTAGACATCGGACATTGCACCCAACCATAAACTATACTACGATTCTCTTAGTAGCAAGTCACACTTTAGCTAAGGTCATGAGTCCACAAGGATACGAAAGCTCCTATAAGTGTCTATCGTCCACTTTAATATCCCAAAATACAATAAAAACATAGTGACATGTCTCTATAGCAATTCCAACTGCTTAGCTCTATTTCCGATTAATCTACATGACCCATGGGATAATATCCCCTCCACACTATAGCTCCCTAAAACATCTCCATCTCCTATGGGGTTGCAGCACAAGATCAACTACAAATTTCCTGGTTGGGGTATCTATGCTTTGTAGTTCTTATAGGAGTGCTTACAAAACCTTTACATAGGCTCTTGGGTAGATTGTTATGGAGAATTTCTTCCCAGACATACCAACCTAGTTCTTAATACAATTACTAGCTTCACAAACTATCATCAACATACAATCAGGATTTACTCCTTTTATTTTCTAGCACTCTACTCTCTTCTCTTCACTTCCTTATTTTTGTAAAAAATACCCACCTCTTCTACTCAAATTTCATTTCCCCATGTATGATTTCTTGACTCTCACTCTTCCCAAAGATGATCATATTGTCCCACACTATCATAAATAAGTGGGATGACTCTCTCACCCTCCTCTTACATGAGTATACTTACCCCCATGCATCAATAACTAGTTGAGATTACCCTTTTACCAACCTCATACATGAACTAAATGATTGGTCTTTAATAAGTAAAATGGGGATCACATGTTAATGACAATTAATTTAGAAAAATGACTTTGGATTAGAATCATGCGATTTTTTCCCTTTGACCACATTTTATCCCCCCTCTCTTATGGAACCATATCCCCCTATAATTCTATCTATTTTTGTCTTACAGAAGGTGCTGTATTTAATTTCATTATTTTTCATATAAAATATTTATATATTACATTTCTTGGCAAATGGTCCTCCACAATATTTACAATTATATATTGTTAACTCGAGAAACAAAATTGGGGTGTTACATTCCCGTCCCCTTTCATTTTTCATTGTCCTCAATGAACAACACCGTATTAGTGTACATTTATACATATATAATATTTGACATCATAACAATTTTGTGGTTTAATGACTCCTACAACACTTCCATCCAATAACCTCTTACCCCCCCTCAATTTTCACAACCCATGGAAGTGTACCCCATTCTTTGCATCCACTACAACAAATCCCCATAATTAGCTTCCTATTTAGCTCCCTTTATTTTCTTCCATTGAATATTTTAGTTTATTTTTATTGACAATTTTGAAAAAAATGACACTATTTATTGGGACGACATTATATTTGGTGTTTTGTTCACCGATCACATCCTGTTGGCATTAAATTCAGTGCTAAATATCATCGACTTTAGCGCCAACGTAAACACCCAATTTAACCTCTTCTTTAGCTCTTGATCTAGCTTCATGTATAGCTTCCTATGTAACGTCCTATTTTTCTCCTCGTTATCAAATTGTTTTTAGCATCCACTTTATCTTCCTTTTCAGCTTCCATTTTAGCTTCCTATTTAACGTCTTATTTTTATCCTCATTATGCAATTTTTTTAGCATCCACCTTAGCTTAATTTTTAGCTTTTTTTTTAGTTTCTTGTTTAATGTCCTATTTCTCTTCCTCATTTCTTCTAAAATATCATCTTGAAACTCTCTCATTCATATCACATGGTGGAGATATTGAGAGGTTACTTTTCTCTCCTTATGATGAAATTCAAACACACATACATACTTATCTTCTCTTCTATGTGAAGGGGTCCGAGATTTGTAATATCTACTCATTACATTTATGATATGAAATCATTGAATAGATATTTTCTCAGTATAGTTATGATATGAAGTCGAAGGCTTGAGATTTAATCATAATAATTATGATATGAAGTTTGAGATATGTGACATATATATTAGTTACGGATCTGATTTATTTTTTCTGAGAATTGTCGCATATATATATTGGTTCAAGATATGATCTATTTCTCTAAGGTCTGTGGCATATATATTGGTTCGAGATATGATATAATTATTTGATATATGTGGAATATATATTGGTTTGATATCAGATCTATTTCTCTGAGATCTATGGCATATATATATATTGGTTCGAGATTTTATCTATTCTATTGTATAGTGAGAGGACTAGCCTTACGTTTGTAATCTCGTTGGAAGAATTTGTGAAGAGGATCTTGGCACTTGTGGAAGCCATCTTATGGTATTCATGTATTGTTGAAGGATTTCTATAAGGAAAGGAAGATATTTCTTTGGTAGAATTTGGGACTGCTTGATGGTTCCCATCAATAGGTATCTTTTGAAGTTCATTGTGCTATCCTCCAGCACTTAAAACTCTCCTTTTCTCACATTAATTCACATTTTTAGTCATAATATGATTAAGAGGAAGAATAAAATGTGTTTTTTCATATTACATGGCCTAATGTGAATAATATGCAGGTCAAAGAAGTATTTTTGGATATATTTACCATGCAGAGGCTTTATGGAGACACATATAGGGAATATAGGGAGCTTGTCCACCTCATTAACTCCATAACTTGGCTTGAGATCACATAATCCTCTCCAACAACTTGAATTCACTAGCAGGCAAGGAACTCCAAGTGCATGACAAGGACAAAGGGAACCAGATCCAAAAATCTTGAGATTTTGGAGGGGAACATTCCTCCTTTCAAGGAAGTTTCCCCTCAATTGTTTTTTGTATAAATAAACCAACTGAAAGGCTCATTAGGATTCGAATTTTGGTTGCAGCTAAAATAGCTATTCTGAGCCTAGTGCTTGACATTGTCATTCTTATTTTTCATGGTGTATGTGACTATAATTTTATGTTAATGAGAAGTTTACTATTGATCTAAATTTGAGTTAGTTTTGGAGGGATGAAACCCTTGGGTTTACGCCCAACTCATAGGCTTTAGTCCCTCTCTTGTATTTCTTTCTTGTTCCTGTTTTAGAGTATTGCAATTCTTTATTTATTTAAGTAGATGTTATATTATAAAAACTTGTGATTGCAGCCTTTCTTATCACCTCTCTTGTGGGAAGAGTGATTAGAAAGATCCACAATCACAAACAAAAAATATTTTTTTAAGATTTATTGGAAATTGGTAAATTCCAGTGGTAATCATTTTTGCATGTCTAGTTTTTGTAACGTAGAAGTTGGTGTCATTGGTTTGGAAATCAGGGTAGTGTTGTATGATATATTGGAACTTAATAAAATTCAACTCATCTTTTCAATGGAAATTTATCTCATTGTATTATTGGTCATTTAATGCATGTACTTAGCTAGCTGCAAGAATTGTGCTAGTTTGCAGGGGTGGGCACACCTTTCCACATCCACCTGGACCTCTTAATCTTCTTTCTAGTTACCTAACTCTGTCAGGGTAGATGAAGGAAATTATTAAACTTGGGTGCAAGATAGGCCTCTAAGGGGTACTAATCTTGGATAAGGGGCTCCCACACCCTTCATTCACCTCCTTCTAACGATTTTTCTCCATACTTTGAATATGGAATATTTAAGTTGAATAATGGCCCCCACACTGTGATTTGATGATTAGGGAAGATTCTAGGACCACTCCAACCTCATCCTTCCATCACTACAACCATCAGAGAGAAAAATAGAGATAGAATGTGTATGTTTCTTCATAGGAATGATAAGGATTAGATTCCTCATTTTCAAGCAAGTGTGAGTAGATAAATGATGCATGAAAAGTAGGTTACTAATTTAAATCAAGTGTGCAAGTAGAGTGGAAAGATTTATTTATGAAAATAGATTAGCCTAATTTCCCTCATGCAATTTTAATTAGCATTTACATTTGATGAATGAAATTTTCACCTTTGTATTTAGAATACACCTTGATTTGATTTCATGAATAGGAGTGACATGAATATAACCTAACCCACTGTGCATATAGCATTTTCACCTCTAAATTTTTAAGAACAACGGGTTGATAATTGAAGTTGAGAATCTGTTGGGAGTTGTAACATCCTTGGTCAAATACGAGGGTTCGTCACGTTTTGGCTTGTAGCTGTTGGGCATCCAATTTGTCATAATTTATTTTTATGAAACCATCTGTTTTGAAATCATTTCATTCACCCATTACCATCACTTTTAACCATTTTTCTTCATAAACAAACCAAATTCCCACATACATGTTTACATGGTTTATTATTATTTCCATTATTTTTAATGAATTAAAAGGAATTTTGCATAGTTCTACTAATGAATTTTAGCTTTTATTGCATCGAGAGGTGCTCTACGGCCCAGTATAAGGTAGATGTATAGATGTAATGTAAGAAAGTTTGTAAACTTTTGTAATGTCCACTCAATATATAGGGTACATGTGTAGATGTAATGTAAGAAAGTTTGTAAACATTTTGTAATGTGGCCTTATTTGTAATTAGTATATTTGTAATAATTATCCCTACCTTTTAAACCAACGTTATATTTACGAACACTCAAATATGTATGGTAAATAAATAAAAATATAAATTAGAGGTATGGTAAATAAATATAAATATAAATGAACGAGAGTTATGATAAATAAATATTATTTATTTTATATATATATATATATATATATATATATATATATATATATATATATATATATATATATATATATATATATATATATATTTATTTATTATTTTTTAACTCCATAATTGGCTTTATATTTAAGGACACTAAAAAATGATGCTTTATTTAGGTGAAGTCTATGGGCCAAATACCTTGGGTCAAATTAATATTATTATCTAATATTCATATTAATGTGTAGATGTAATGTAAGAAAGCTTGTAAAATTTTTAAATGTCAGCTCAAGATATTTGTAATGGATGTATGTGTAATAATAATAACAAAATATAAGTATATCTCTCAATATAAATCGTGGAAACATCTAAACATTATATTCTATCATTGGTGTGTGATGGGAGGTAGAGATAGAGGGAGATGGGTGAGAAAGTGAGAGAGAGGACTTGAGAGAGAGGAGAGAGAGAGGGGAAGAGAGACGGAGTTGGAAGGGGAAGAAAGACAGAGAGAGAAAAGTGGATAGGGAGAGGGAGTGACAAGGGAGGAGTGGAAGAGAGAGAGAGAGAGAGAGAGAGAAGTGGGAAGAGAAAGAGGGAGAGGAAGAGGGAGGGAGAGAGAGATAGATAGATATGGAGAGAGAGTGTGTATTTTTTTTGGTGTGATAAGGGGAGACAATGGGAGACAAAGATATAGATGGAGGGAGGAGAGAGGTGAAACTGCAGATGTGTCCTCAGACACACCACTTTATTGATCAAGAAAAAAGATTGCATAGCAAATTACAGGAGTTTATACACGTAAACTCATAGTCTCACATTCTCTCATTACACACTACAATGAAAATAGGAAACTAACCTATTTATAAGCTCTATGTTCTAACTTAATCTAGTTATGGATCACTTGGAAAATAAACAAGTGTCCATTTACAATAAATGAGCTTCTAACCACTCTACTAACTTCACTCCTAACTTAGAGCCTAGGAAACGACTCTTTTCTAGAGTCCTAATTTTTAATAACAAATTTTTATTTCTAAATATCTCAAAGATTTATTAAATATTCTAATATAATAATTATTAATTTAATATCTTAAATTAATAATTATTTTATTCAAACACTATAACCTATGATAAAATTTATTTTGGATCATCTAACATTCCCCCCTATGATCCAAAGATACATTACAACAGATACCAAGTTCATCCCTGAACTTAGTAAACTTTATTCTACCAAGAGGTTTTGTGAAAATGTCGGAGGTCTGATCTTCTGAAGGGAAAAACACTGGCTTGATGACGTCCTTTGCAATGAGAGATCTGATATGATGATACTTGGTGTCCACATGCTTTGTCTTTGAATGAAAAACTGGATTCTTGGCAAGCTTTATTGCTGATTGATTATCGATGAATAATGAAGTAGCTTCTGCTGGAGGAATCCCTAAGTCCTGTAAAACTCGACGTAACCACACAATCTCACATGCTGCTTCCCATGCTGAAATGTACTCTGCTTCTGCTGAAGAAGTGGCCATTGTAGTTTGCTTCTTGCAACTCCAGGAAACTGCAGCTGGCCCCATGTTCATTAAGTAACCTGAGGTTGATGCCCTGTCATCAATACTGCCAGCAAAGTCGGCATCTGAAAATCCACCAAGTACAAAATTTTTAGTCTTTTTGTAAAGAAGACCAAAATCTTTTGTTCCTTGGATATATCAAAGAATTCTTTTGGCTGCATTCCATTGTTTGTCTAGTGGTTCCTGCATAAAACGCGAAAGAATATTGACTGCATAAGGTAGATCAGGATGAGTGGTTGTCAAATAAATCAAGCTGCCAATCAATTGTCTGTAAGCCGTGCTGTCCACCTTTTCCCCCCCTTCAAATTTTGAAAGTTTTAAGTTTTGTTCCATAGGGGTAAGGACAGGCTTAAAATCCTACATTCCAAATCGCTGAAGAATTTATGCTGCATATTTACTCTGGGAAATGAAGATCTGATGTGGACGTTGGAATACTTCAGCTTCAAGATAGTAGTGAAGTAGTCCCAAATCTATCATTTCAAAACCTACATGTAACTCCTTTTTCACCTATTCAATGTGATCATCATTGTTTCCTGTGATGATCAAATCACCGACATACATAATGAGAATGACCAGATATTTGCCCTGTTGGCGCACATACAAAGTATCATCAGATTCACTGTGATGAAAACCAACTTTGCGAATGTATTCATCCATTTTGGCATACCAAGCACGGGGAGCTTGTTTTAACCCATATAAAGCCTTGATTAATTTGCAGACTTTATGTTCTTGCCCTTCAACTTCAAACCCTGGTGGTTTTGTCATATATACATCTTCCTGTAAGTCCCTGTTGAGAAAAGTGCTTTTGACATCCATTTGATGAACTTTCCACCCTTTCTGAGCTGCGAAGGCAAGTGTGAGGCGAATGGTGTTCCATTTAGCTGTGGGAGCAAAGGTATCCTCATAATCAATCCCTTCTGTTGCGCAAAACCTTTAGCAACAAGGCGTGCTTTATACTTGTTAATATCACCATTTTGCTTGTACTTAATTCGATAAACCCATTTGCATCCAATAGGTTTAACATGCTGAGGACAATCAACAAGTTGCCAAGTGTTGTTGTCTTGAACTGCCTGATATTCATCAACCATTGCTTGTTGCCATGCTTTATGTTTTACTGCCTCTTGAAAAGAAGAAGGTTCAGTAAAATCATTTTCTATCAAAGAAAAATTGCCTTCATTTCGTTTTGATGCCCTTGTTCCTGTTTTGTTTTGTTCATTAGGCTTTACATCTTTCAATAGTTGAACTTCCCATTTTGGAAGTTTTTGCTCACTTGTTTGAGGTGCTAAGAAGTCTCCATCATTGTAAAGGGGATTAATGTAAACTGATTTTCTTCGTTCAGGTGGTGAATCTTGAGAATCACTGTCAGAAGAACTATTGCTGCTTGGAGATGCTGATGAACTGTTATAAGACCCAGATGACTTTGTTGAAGTAGATGGACTGGATGACTCATCTTCAGAGGAAGGAAAATCAAGTTCATACCAATCTTTTGAAGTTGGTTGACTTTGCATATTTCCTTTCCTTTTATTGCCCTTAGTTTCTAACTTGTGAAGAAGACTTTCAATTTCTTCAGCACTCTTACTCTCTATTTCATCCAAAATGACATCCCTGCTCACAATAAATTTTCCATTCGTTAAAAGAAGATACCCTTTCTTTTCATCTGAATAGCCAATCATGGTGCATTTCAAACTTCTTGAATCAAGCTGAGTTCTCTTTTCTTTGGGAACTAAGGCATAACAGATGGATACAAAAACTTGAAGATGTTTAACTTTAGGTTTGAAACCAAACCAAGCTTCATAAGGGGTGATTCCTTCTAAAGAAGTAGTTGGAGATCTGTTTCTTAGATAGACAGTTGTATGGATTGCTTCTGCCCAATATGTTGGACTTAACCCTTTGAAACTTAACATGGATCTTGCCATGCCTAACAATGTGCGATTCATCCTTTCTACGACTCCATTTTGCTGTGGAGTGTAAACATTTGTAAGATGCCTTTTGATGCCATTTTCACTGCAATAGGTTTTGAATTCATTTGAGTTGAATTCTCCCCCATTATCTGTCCTAAGAGTACCTATCTTTTCTTTGACCTCATTTTCAACAAGTTGTCGAAAAATTTTAAATTTCTCAAATGCTTCTGACTTGTTTTTCAAAAAGTAAACCCAAGTCATTCTACTGAAATCATCAATAAATAGCAAGAAATATTTGCAACCACCTAATGAAGTTTGTAGTGGACCACACATATCACTGTGAACTAGTTGCAGTAGCCTGTTTGCGCGCCATGTACTTGTTGGAAAACTTTCTTGACTCTGTTTGCCATAAATGCAGGCTTCACATTTTGCATTTTCCTTATTGAAAGTTGGAAGTCCTTTAACTATCCCTTGTTTCTGCAATTGAGAAAGACTTTCAAAATTCAAATGTCCATATCTTACATGCCATAATCTTATAGGTGAAATTCCTGTAGTAACTGCCCCTGCAAAATCAGAATGCCTTGGAATAACTGTTCCTTTCATCCTTAACATTTTTCCGTCTTCATACCCTGTCATCACTGTTTGGAAGTTATGTTTGACTGAATTAATATTAACTAAGCCATCTTCCATAATTATTTGATGTCCTGCTTGTCGAATCATGACCAAAGACAACAATTTTTTCTTAAAGTTGGGTACATACCACACATTGGAAATCAATTTTTCTCCAATGTCAGGGAGGAAAAATTTGATTGCACCTTTTCCATAAGGCGTATGTTTTGTATCATCTGCTAGAAAGATGGAATTAATATGGCACTCTTGAAAATTACAAAAGAAATCTCATCTACGGGTCATGTGCTGAGTTGCTCCTGAATCCAAAATCCAAGCATCTTCATAATCACTCTTAATACAAGAGGAAATTTGGATTGCTGGTGAAGAAGTGAAGACATATTCTGAGTCATTATCATCTTGATCTTGATTATTTGCAAATTGTGCTTAAGTCTGTTGAAACTTAGAAATTTTATTGATAGATGTGCGGCAATCTGATGCATAGTGACCAACTCTGTTACGTCGCCTGCAAACAATTTGACTCAAATCAGTGCCTCTTCCTTGAGATTGTCCTCTGCCTTGAGATTGTCCTCGACCTCTTCTTTGTCCTTTGTTTTGAGATAGTTCTCTCCCTGGATTCTGTCCTGTGCCTTGCTAAGATCCTTTGTTTTTATTGTTGCCTCTGCCTTGAGAATTGTTTCTGCCTGAATTGGAGCCTCTGTTAGAGTTATTTCCTCTGTTTTGACTGCGACCACGACCTTGCACTTCTTGATTTTGATTAAAATTACCTTTGCCTTTGCTTTTGGAATTGTCAGCTGAGGAGTTTCTAGTAATGGATTTTGTGAGAAAAACATCTTCACCAACTTTCTTTTTCTTCCCAAAAGTTTTATCATGTTGAGTCAAAATTTCGGAGAGCTCATCAAAATTTATCTTTTCTAACTTTCCAGTTAGCTGTAAAGTTTCCAAAAAATGTGTGTAGGAAGAAGGAAGCCCATCAATTAAAATTGTGACCATAAAACTATCATCAACTACTTGAAAACTAGCATTAACAATTTCCTGTTTAATATTCTTAATTCTGGAGATGTATTCAAGAATATCTCCTTCTTCAGTCAATTTTTTATGCAAAAATTTTAATTGTAGGTCAACTCTTTTTGATTGAGGCTGAGTATCAAACAACTCTTTAAAAGTTCTCAAAGCAGACCAAGCATCTTTAGAATTTTCGATATGGACATACATTTCATCATTGACAAAGGATCTAATGAGAGCTAATGCTTTGGAATTTTTAACTTTCCATTTTGCTAGTGCAGTTGCATATGTAGGCTTATTTGGCTTTACATCTCCATCACAAATATCATGCCATAGTTCATTATAAACAAGAGTTCTTTCGATGAGGCGCTGCCATGTTTTGTAAGATTTTGAGCCTTCAAGTTTGTTGGAATCAGAAAAGAAATTAATCAACTTATAAATTGTAGTGTTAAGACTTCACACCACAAATCAAGCACCAAAAAATATCAAGATGCGCAACACAAAAACAACACACGACGCAAAAAAAAAAAACGAACTATTGGGGCTTGGCCTTGACCCTTGAATAGTCGTCGAAACAAGAGAAAATTGACTGAGCGTTGCACTTGACTCTAGTCAATTTCTCAAATATTTACAAGGCAACTTTCAAAATTTGATTTTTACAATAGTGCTCTTGCACAATCTAGCAAAAAAAATTACCCACCCTCAAACTAAAATTACTTTGAGTCACACTATCACTCCATAAACAAATTACAAAGCAAAAATCTCTTTATTACTCCAAAATATTACAATAACCTTAAAAAAGATGCCTTACACTCCATTACAAAAACATTACTTCACTGACCCTTTACTTTTATATAAAAACATACCTTATCACTCCATTACAAAAAAAAATGGACTTTGCTCCCAAAAAAAAATATTACAAAAAACATTACATAAAAAATACCTTATTTTTCCAGCAAATATTTTCAGATTTATCTTTAACATTGGTGCCCATAATTCCAAAGACAAAACCATTTACTATGTCCCAACTTGACTCCAAATACACTTTATACTTGAAATCATTTAAAATGTTGTAAACGCTAGTTAGAACCAAATGAACCAAATCATTTAAAACGCTGTAAACGCTGGTTCTAATCAAATGATTTATACATCTCCAGACTTAAGAAGGAGATATGTAAAAGTTGGTTCTAATCAAATGATTATGTTGTAAACACTGGTTCTAATGATTTTAAAACGCAGTTGTAAAGGCGGGTTCAACACTGGTTCAAAGGCAGCTTCCAATTAAACGCTGGCTATTAACTGAACGCTGGTTCTATGTCACAAATTAACGATGGTTCTATGCCAGAGTCGATGCCACAAATTAACGTTGGATTACAATATGCAGAATCGATGCCATCACAAAATGATGTTCTTAATGCTAAATGCTGGTTCCAATTAAATGCGGCTTCAATTTGAACGCTGGTTCTTAATGCTGAACTTCAAAATGCAATTCAATGCTTACAAACTAATTCAATCCAAAAAATAAACCCCGTGCGGAAATGGCAAGAGCGATCTCCCTTTAGATGCAAACATATGCAAACTGTCTTTGCAAAAGAATTTTTCAATTCAACAACGCTCTTATAAACAAAGTCGCCCCAATAATTTGAAACAGGAAATTTTCATTTGCTCTTTAAAAAACATGATTTTAGAATTTACAGGTCTAAAATCAATAAAAAAACAATTGACAGATTTCATACCAATCTTTTGTTGATCACTTCAACGGAGTTGAGTTTTCCACGACCTGGTAGAAATGGAATCTCCTCCTCACAGCATTACCATGGCTCTAATACCACATGAAACTGCAGAAGTGTCCTCAGACACACAACTTTATTGATCAAGAAAAAAGATTACATAGAAAATTACAAGAGTTTACACACGTAAACTCACACTCTCACATTCTCTCATTACACACTACAATGAAAATAGGAAACTAACCTATTTATAAGCTCTATGTTCTAACTTAATCTAGTTATGGATCACTTGGAAAATAAACAAGTGTCCATTTACAATAAATGAGCTTCTAACCACTCTACTAACTTCACTCCATGGAAAATTTTAGGGGCTAATATTCGCAGGTGGGCTAATTTTCCATGGGTTTTCCAAAAAAAAGATTCGCCAATTTCCATTTTTTTATAATAATGATTCGCCCAAATTTTACAATATAAAATTATTTTACGTTAAAAATAGCCAAAATTATATAGAAAATATATATAATATCATTATAAATTTGAATAATTTTACAAATACATCAATACACATTTTATAGTTTGCATATTAGGGACTACCGAGATTTGCCAATTTTTTAAACTTCGAGATAATTTTCCATCCTTAAAATTATCCCTGCTTCACTCCTAACTTAGAGCCTAGGAAACGACTCTTTTCTAGAGTCCTAATTTTTAATAACAAATTTCTATTTCTAAATATCTCAAAGATTTATTAAATATTCTAGAATAATAATTATTAATTTAATATCTTAAATTAATAATTATTTTATTCAAACACTATAACCTATGATAAAATTTATTTTGGATCATCTAACAAGAGGGAAGAAGATAGAGGAAAAGAGAGGGAGCGAGGAAGAGACATAGATATGGAGACAGAAGAGGAAGAGAGACAGAGGGAGAGAGAGGAAGAGGGATGGAGAGAGAAGGTGGGAGAGGAAGAGGGCGAGAGAGAGAGAGGGAGAGGAATAGGGAGGGAGGGAGAAGGAGAGATAAATATATAGATAGATATGGAGAGATAGTGTGTGTGTTTGGGGGCTCAGAGAGAGAGAGAGAGAGAGAGGAAGAGGAAGAGATAGAGAGGGACAAGAAGAGGGAGAGATAGACAGATAGATATATAGGGATAGATAATGTATACAGGATGATAAAGAGAGATAAATAAGGAGAGACAGTGAGAGATAGAGATATAGAATTAGGGGGAAAGAGGGAAGAAGAGAGAGACAAAGAAAATGAGAGAGAGAGAGAGAGAGACTGAAAGAGATGTGTTTCAGGGGATGGGATAGGGAGACAAATAAGGAGATATGGAGTGAGGTATAGATATAGATGGTAGGGGGGAGGGAAGAAGATAAATATAGAGAAAAGGAGGGAGAGGTGGTGAGAGATATACAGGGGAGAGAGGGAGGGGGGAGAGAGAAGGAGAGAGAGAGGGAGATAGCAAATTAATATAACACGGATTGCAAATTAAAAAAAAATAACATGGTTACACTAACCAATCTAAATTTAATATAACTATTATTATTTCAAATCAAAATATAATTATTTCTATTTCACACTTCTTTCGGCTTTTCTTTACACCTTTTAGAGCAATTTCTAATTTTAAAACTAATTATCTTTAATACAACTCAATTCTATAAAAACCCATAACTTTATTCATAATATTTATACTAAATATAACTTATTTAAAAAAACAAAACCTATAAATTGTCTAATAACCTATTTCTATTTTTAAATACATAATACTATATATAAATTAAACTAAAACTTCTTAAAACTCTCATGAAATCAAATTTAACCAAACCACTCTAATTACATATATCTTCTCTAGGCGGGTGAGCATAGACGCAAAGGTTAAAGGAACGGATGAGGTAAGGCGCGAGGGAAAGCGTTACGTAGCACTGAAAAGACAAAGGAAGAGAGGTGCAGGTGTTAGGTGGCACTGAAAAAAACAAAGGAGGAGGTTCGGCGGGGTTGATAAGTATACACAACAATTTTAGTTTTTCCTATAGCATATTCATTGTATATTCTCTTTTAGTCGGTGTAAAAGAAATAGGTTGAATTTCACGTTAATTTTTCCCATAGCATATTCATTGTATATTCTCTTTTAGTCGGTGTAAAAGAAATAGGTTGAATTTCACATTAATTTTTCCCATAGCATATTCATTGTATATTCTCTTTTAGTCAGTGTAAAAGAAATAGGTTGAATTTCACATTATAATTTTTCCATAGGATATTCATTGTATATTCTCATTTAGTCCGCGTAAAAGAAATAGGTTGACATAGTTTTGTTATTGTATTTTAATTTTGACATAGAATTCCTTGCCTTCAATGGTTAGAAAGCAATTTTTTTTTTCTTTTATAAATACTTTTTTTTTTTCATTTTCAAAAAATTAAAATTTTTTTGTTAATTTTAGTTTATAAAATAAAAATTAATGATTTTTTGTTTAAATCAAATATTATTAATGTAATTATATAAATTAAATAGTTGATAAATATTGATGATGCATCAATTTAAGATAAACATCAAAACACTTATTTTATAAAACAATTTAAATAGGGAAAAAAAATATTTATAACTTTATTTTAAATTATTATTATTATTATGATGATTATTATTATTATTATAAAAAAAAAGTAATATATCAGTTAAATATATATAATTTTAAAGAATATGTAAAAAGAAATTTAATCATGGAGATTCATTCTACTTTATTATGAAAATTTCTAATTTATAAATATCTCTTGTTATAATACATGGGTTATCAATACCATATGCCCAAAATGACGTGTTAATAGACATTTTATTTAATTAATTAATTTAAAATAAATAAATTATAAAAACATAATTAATTTAAAGACAAATCTTAACCTTTGATTTATGAATATTATTATGAATATTTAAACAAGTTCCATAAAAATTAAATCTCTACCTTCCATATAATAATTACCAATAAATAAATTAAATTTATAGAAAATCTATTCTAAAATATACAGCATTCCATCTTTGATTTTGTTTTGGGTTTCCCGACCATGAGTTATAATGAAAGTTTACAAAATTTATTATGTCATGGCTTTTTTCCTATTTATTATTCTTATTTTCGTGTGTGGTGTATGATAAACATAAAGTTAAGATATATTGAACATTTATTTTAATAATTTTTGTTAGTATGAAATAGAATTTCATTTTATGTGAATTATGTTTTTAGGTTTAAAAGAGATTGCTTTCACCTAGTCTTGATGTTGAACCACACTGGTTGTGGTCTGAAACGAGTCAACCATGTTCCATTTCATGTGATTATTACCGAAAAGAATTTACAATTTGTATAATGGATGACAAAAGCTTATATTCTAAAAATAGAGATTGTTAAATTAAATTATATATAAACAGTATTTTTCAAAGTTATTGCATTAAGATAATGTGTTTTTTTTAACACATAATTTTATTTATTTATAAATGTATAATTATTGGTTAAATAAAATATTCAATATAATTTCTCACTCATATTTCTAGTAAAGCTAATACAAATTTATTTCTCTTATATGTGGACTCCATGATAATGGAATTTCTATATTATTAATCTTGTGTAAATCTAACATCCTATAACACACTTACCAAAGAGATTAATGAAATGAATAATGAGTAGTTTAGTTTGTTTAAGATGAAATGGATAGCTTGCTTGATGTTTCTATTGTTCCTTGTGTCGGACATTGCACCCAACCATAAACTATACTAAATTCTCTTAGTAGCAAGTCACACTTGAGCTAAGGTCATGAGTCCACAAGGATACGAAAGCTCCTATAAGTTTCTATCGTCCACTTTAATATCCCAAAATACAATAAAAATATAGTGACATGTCTCTATAGCAATTCCAACTGCTGAGCTCTATTTCCCATTAATCTACATGAGCCATGAGATAATATCCCCTCTACACTATAGCTCCCTAAAACATCTCCATATCCTATGGGGTTGCAGCACAAGATCAACTACAAATTTCTTGGTTGGGGTATCTATGCTTTGTAGTTGTTATAGGAGTGCTTACAAAACTTTTACATAGGCTCTTGGGTAGATTTTTATGGAGGATTTCTTCCTAGACATACCAACCTAGTTCTTAATACAATTACTAGCTTCACAAACTATCCTCAACATACAGTCAGGATTTACTCCCTTTATTTTCTAGCACTCTACTCTCTTCTCTTCACTTCCTTATTTTTGTAAAAAATACCCACCTCTTCTACTCAAATTTAATTTCCCCATGTATGATTTCTTGACTCTCAATCTTCCCAAAGATGGTCATATTGTCCCACACTATCATAAATAAGTGGGATGACTCTCTCACCCTCCTCTTACATGAGTATGCTTACCCCCATGCATCAATAACCAGTTTATATTACCCTTTTACCAACCTCATACATGAATTAAATGATTGGTCTTTAATAAGTAAAATGGGGATCACATGTTAATGATAATTAATTTAGAAAAATGACTTTGGATTATAATCATGCGATTTTTTTCCCTTTGACCACATTTTATCTCCCCTCTCTTATGGAATCATATCCCCCTATAATTCTATCTATTTTTGTCTTACAGAAGGTGGTGTATTTAATTTCATTATTTTTCGTATAAAATATTTATATATTACATTTCTTGGCAAATGGTCATCCACAATATTTACAATTATATATTGTTAACTCGAGAAACAAAATTGGGGTGTTACATTCCCGTCCCCTTTCATTTTTCATTGTCCTCAATGAACAACACCGTATTAGTGTACATTTATACATATATAATATTTGACATCATAACAATTTTTTGGTTTAATGACTCCTACAACACTTCCATCCAATAACCTCTTACCCCCCTTCGATTTTCACAACCCATGGAAGTGTACCCCATTCTTTGCATTCACTACAACAAATCCCCATAATTAGCTTCCTTTTTAGCTCCCTTTGTTTTCTTCCATTGACTATTTCAGTTTATTTTTATCGAATATTTTGAAAAAAATGACACTATTTATCGGGAGGACGTTATATTTGGTGTTTTGTTCACTAAACACATCTAGTTGGCATTAAATTTGGTGCTAAATATCATCGACTTTAGTGCCAACGTAAACACCCAATTTAACCTCTTCTTTAGCTCTTGATCTAGCTTCATGTATAGCTTCTTATGTAACGTCACATTTTTCTCCTCGTTATGGAATTGTTTTTAGCGTCCACTTTATCTTCCTTTTCAGCTTCGATTTTAGCTTCCTATTTAACGCCTTATTTTTATCCTCATTATGGAATTTTTTTATCATCCACCTTAGCTTCATTTTTAGCTTTCATTTTAGTTTCTTGTTTAATGTCCTATTTTTCTTCCTCATTTCTTATAAAAACTCATCTTGAAACTCTCTCATTCATATCACATGGTGGATATACTGAGAGGTTACTTTTCTCTCCTTATGATGAAATTCAAACACACATACATTACTTATATTCTCTTCTATGTGAGGGGGTCCAAGATTTGTAATATCTACTCATTAAATTTATGATATGAAATCATTGATTAGATATTTTCTCAGTATAGTTATGATATGAAGTCAAAGGTTTGAGATTTAATCATAATACTTATGATATGAAGTGTGAGATATGTGGCATATATATTAGTTACAGATATGATTTATTTTTCCGAGAATTGTGGCATATATATATATATATATTGGTTCAAGATATGATCTATGTAACACCCCCAATTTATGTGTTGAATTTGAAAAGTTAGACATTTGAACTTTAATCCTAAGGGGAGTGGACCCCAAAGGATAAGTATGGTGTGAATGTAATTTAATA